>JAPMAF010000969.1:0-12247 GCA_026537445.1 Silvatares holzenthali
TGAACCTAATTTAAATGAATTGAAAATTGGGATGAAAATTCTCTCGGCTGGTGAAAAGAGGAAGATCTAGTTTTGCAATGGAACTTAGAGCAATACCAGCATTTAGTGTTTTTTTTTAAATTTATTTATCCATGTGTCGTGACTAGAACTCTAACCAGATTTTCTTTCCTCCTACACAGCATTTGCACGTGCAACATCAAATGTGACAGATCTAAGTGGAAGGTGGTGTCTCATATGTAGTATAATACTTATGAAATATATATATATATATATACATAATTTTTGTAATATTATGCATGTAATGCCTTGTCATTTCTCATATAAAGCAGCATACAGAATGAAGTGCTACTTATCTCTGTCCTAGGATAGTGTTTCATTCATTTTCATGCATCTCCTTATACATACTCAGCAATTTTTAAAACAACTTTACTAAGAAATTTAAATTGTTCAATATTCAAATTCAAGGCCTTTTGTAAAGTTTTCCTTTACTATTGTATATTCTTTTCATAGAAACGTTTTATTCTTCTTTACATCATTTTATGTATGCACATCAATAAGCTTGGCTTGCTCTATAAACATGTGTCTTCCCCAGCTGCTATATCAAGCCATCCGTCCCATGAGCAGAAACACTGACCATCTCACCGTACTCAATTTACAACTAGCTATATCAAAACTCAAGCTAAATTATTCTAGGTTTAGATCATCGTTTCCATCAAATATCTGTTTTGGAGGGTTACATGATGCTCTCTTTTAACATCCGAATGGAGTTTGAGTCTAGAGATTCGCTATCACAAATGATACACTATCCCCAAGCGACTGACTACCCTTCCTCATCTGTGTGTCAAATTCATTTCATTTCACATTTGATATAAGGTTTTATTTCTGATTAATATGCAAATGATCCCTTTTACCCCATAATTGTAAATTGAGAATGAAACTAAAGACTGAATATTTCAAAGATGACACACATGACTACTTTGTTCAATAATACATACAGAGATCGATTTCAAAAACCTTATTATTATTATTAACATAGATAACTTATATAGCGCCGTTTTCATGAGAAAATCACCTCAAGGACGCTGCACATAATTTTTGTTACTCTTCAGGGAACGATATTTTAAAAAGGAAATAAATATTTTTTTATTGAGACAGATTAATCTTAAAAGAGGTTGTTTTTGTAGAATTTTAGTAATAATGGCCAGCTCAAATGCTGAGTGAAATTTATATATAAAATCAATGGTAGCAATAATTTTTCTTTTAAGAATATATAACAATGGAGTGTTGACTGTGTGTTAATTGGTGTTTTTGAATCCTCTTTACTGTTATTACTTCTTTGTTTTATTGTCATTATATGATTGTTGTTATCTGAAGATTGCAAGAGGATCCCCCGACAGGAGTGTCCGGTGCCCCGACGGACAACAATATAATGATCTGGAATGCCGTTATATTTGGTCCTCACGACACCCCCTTTGAAGATGGCACCTTCAAGCTAACTATAGAATTTACGGAAGAATATCCAAACAAACCGCCAACGGTCCGGTTTGTTTCCAAAATGTTCCATCCCAATGTTTATGCTGATGGCGGCATATGCCTCGATATCTTGCAGAACAGATGGAGTCCTACTTACGATGTTTCAGCTATTCTTACTTCTATACAGGTATCCATTTATCGTACTGTTTTTCTTTCAATATACGCTCAATTGAATGAACGCCCTTCATTTTTTTATTAGTTCTTAATAACAATATATATTTAGTACAAATTTTAGCCAAAACTCAAAACCTCTATTTTGTTTTTCATTATCACTATATCATATACTTGTTTCTTAAACCTTGGATAGGGTCAATATTTTCCTATTGCATGATTTTTTAAATTGTAAAAATCGCTACATATAAATCGGTATACTTCTGAGTACAAAAGTACACTTATTGGTTGTGACCTGCTGATCATAACATGAGTGCAAAATTTCAATTTTCCGTATCCCACACACAATATAACAGTGATTTATAATGACATCAAATATTCTTACACCATCTATGCTCACTACTAGCTCACGAAGGCTCAAATCTAGCATTTTGTTTTCAGTCTTTATTGAGTGATCCGAATCCAAACTCACCGGCCAACTCGATGGCTGCCCAGCTGTACAAGGAGAACAGAAGGGAGTACGAGAAGCGAGTGAAGGCTTGCGTGGAGCAGTCCTTCATAGACTAGCCAGCGGTCGCCTCTGACCGCCAATTCTGCCCACTGCCCGCTCTTATTACTGCTGTGGATGATAAATCATGATAATGTAGATGTTGATGATGATGGAGATGGTACTCTAAACAGGCATCCCTCGTGTACTACATATATCTCTCGCTATTCTCTCTGCTTACTAATTTGACTATAATATTCAAAAGCATCATTTTAGCAAACCATACACCGAAGTTAACATGTACTTGTACTTATAAGACCCCCTATAATGCCGCTCTCTTAATTGACATTTTAATATTATATTATGGTATGTCAATAATTGAGGATAGGTTATTTCACATTTTCATTCTGCTTGTTTATAAATATATTTATTTTTTCAGCACTTCCAGCTAGTCGCTCTATACACAGCTAGTCACCTCTCGTATTTTAAAGAACAACATTTTATTTATCTGAAACCAAAATGGGTACATTGATTTTTATTACCGTTCATAAAATACAAAGTATGAGCATAAAATACAAAGTATGCATCGCAAATATGTAGGTTTATATTTTCTCTCGAGCCCATTATAAGAAGCATCAGGAATCTTGGAAATTGTCTGATCTCTATTGAATGTTGCTATAAAGCTATTTTTATTTAGATTGATATTTAAAATTCTAAACTTTTATCCTCGTCTTGTAGTTTTGCTATTGTCGGATCATCCTTCTATTTCATCATTTACAGGATATATTTTCTTATCTGTGGGTTCAATTCTCGTACATTGTGGTTTTGTGCAATAGTTAAGTAAATCATTATTGCAAGTATTCTCTATATGCTTAACATCAAATATCCGATATATCATATATCCAAAGCGTTCGATCAGGTGTGGCACAAGGGCCTTATCAATAAATTGCCATCGTATGGATTACCTTGTACCCTGTGCACGTGGATAGCTGACTTCCTGTGCGATAGGAGCATGAAGGTCCTTGTGGACGGTCATGCCTCATCTACGCATAATATTAACGCTGGCGTGCCTCAGGGCTCGGTGCTATCTCCAACATTATTTTTGCTGCATATCAACGGCCTGGTGCATGTAGCTCTAATTTACTGCCATGCTGATAATAGTACCGTGCATGAGGGTTTCAAATTCGACAAAGTGTCCACACACGAGCAGGTCAATGAGGCCAGAAATAACCTAAAACTTAAAGTCAACTCCCATCTAGATAAAGTTAGCTTTTGGGGAAAGCAAAACCTTTGACGTTTTGAAAACTCAGGGGTGTCTATTTTCAGCTAGGAGAGAACCCAATGATAACCCAACTTTTGATCGGAAAATTCTGCCAGAGACCATATTAACATATTAGGTTTCACTTTATTGAACAAACTCAAGCTTAATGGCACTATAGAGGCCAGAATGAAGCAGGCTTCTCAAAGGCTGGGTGCTCTTCATCGAGTACGGAGATTCTTCACCTCTGGGCAACTTCTTACACTATACAGATCGCAGGTGCGTCCGGTTATTGAATACGGTAGTCACCTCTGGTCGAGCACTCTAAAATACCTTAGGTGCCTCTGCAGAGACGAGCAGTCCGGTTGATTAATGATACAACGCTCACAAACAATCTTCAATCGTTGGAGCACAGACAAAGGGTCAGCATGTTGTGCCTGTTTTAGCGTTACAACTATGGTATATGTTCTCAGGAGTTGGCATCATTGATTCCTCCAGCCGCCATCTTTGGTAGGGTGACACGACACGCTCTTTCCTAGCATCCGAATGCAGTTGACTTGCGTCGTATGAGGACTAGCAGATTTACTTGCTCTTGTACAAGTCTACGCGACTGTGGAACGTGTTACCGGCCACTGTGTTTCCTCCTTCCTATAATTTGGGTCTCTCCAAGAACCGAATTAATAAATCCCTCCTTTTTTCCCTTTATAATGCCCACATAGTGTCGCCTGATTTTTTAGACCTGTTTCAGTGGTGTCTCATATGTGGTATAACGGATTAAAAAAAATATGTAGATAAAAGTTTTAATCTTCATTTAGAAAATTTCATTTTACATAAAAATTCTAACATTTCTAAATTTTTAAAATGCAGTTAACCTCTTGGATATAATTGTGTGTAATGTTTTCCTATTCACATGTAATTTTTCTATTTTTACAGTATAACATTGTATATGTCAATAATTGTAAAATATTTTTTTTGTATATATGGTGTCATAAAACTACCTATCATCACAATAAGTCGCCAACATAACTATTAAAATTGTGGTATAAAGAAAATGTGAAATTGGTTGAACATAAATATTTACACATGTGTCTTATATTATTGTAGAGGATATACTAAAACATTCAGCAGTTATTGCCTTATCATTTTGTGGTTTATGTGTTATCTATTGAGAAGTGTTTAATCCCTTCACTTGCATGGTGGTAGTAATTTTCTGTGAAGTCATTGCAAATTCTAATTCGATTTCTACAAATTTATATTGGGGAGTTAACTCTCAGCACATTTTTTACACTCTGTGCTTAACCCTTTGAGGACAGAATAAAAAATATTTTACTTAACACATTTTTATTTCTAGAAATTATTTATTTATTTATCTAGAAAAGCTCCAAGACAATAATACCAACATGAAATCTATACAAGCACTATTTCTGTTGCATAGACAACACATATTGCACTATGGTTTTAACTAGAAACCAGTAGGCACTTAGACAATTTATTTTAAATTTGAGGTTAGCAGCAGTAACCAGTTGTCCGGAAAGGGTTAAGAGACATTGTGATAACAATATGCATTATTTATATACAATTGTGTGTATGCATACAAATACAAAGTAGTTACATATGCAATAATCATTTATACAACAATATAGATTGAGTCCAGCATTATAGTTTCTACTAGAAACATGTAATTTCCATTCACTAACAGATGATTTTATACAAGTGTATTCATATTGCATACAGATTTCATTAACCAATATATGACCGTAGATACAAAAATGCTTGGATATCTGGAAGTCCCTTTGCTGAAATAACCTTTTCATTACTCTGGGGAATTATTAATCAAAAAAAAAATTATTGAATTCTGTATTTTTATATTGAAATTATTCCAACACTAAGCACTGTGGAGATCAATTGATCCAAGCTTGAATTTCTCTATTTCCACAGATGTTACGGGTTCATGGGTTGGGTATGTTTTGAATAATTTAAAATCCTTTAAGTATATTACCCATTTCCAACTATTTACAGAAAAATGTCTCATTGAAGCTGTCAAAAATGGTTTGCGATATATCTGGGATTGAATATTGATGCTAAAGTCTTATTTAAAAAATGGAGGGAAATTTTCAAGCTTCAATGTGAAGTTGTACATGCAGGGAAGAGGGATGCCTTTAATGATATACATACGTAATCAGTTCTCATAAGAAATATTCCGCTACAAATATTGAATAAAACGAATCTGCCATATGCCTTAACTATTAGTAATTCATCCTGGAATGTATACCCTTTGAGTCCTGTTTTCAGCTGTCATGAAATATTCCATTATATCATAAATATGTATTTAATGTTTTGTGTATCAAATTAAAATGTGTACTTTTAACTATGATATTGTAAAATGATTCATTCTTATTTAATTTGTGGTTTTTGTGTTCCGGTATATATTATTTCATATTTTGTAAATTTTTAAGGTAACTTGGAAATGAATTCAGCGATTAATAGTGAGAGATGTCCGGATATTAAGGCATAACAAAAATAAACAAGAATACAATACAAAGCTTATATTTATAGGAAATATTGGTAGAATTGAAATTTTAGCACTTTTCTTTTTATCGCTTGTAAGTTCTAAACTCAACACAGATGGCAATACATAATGGAATCTTTATACCTAACCTTACTGTACACGTTGACTTGGCAGATGGGCGATAACAGAATAAATGCCGTGGAAATGAGATCTTTAAGGAGAATATTCGCAAAACCCCTGAACGACAGATTAGATATGGAAATATTAGAAAAGCGTGCCAGTTAGAGTAACAATTATAAACAGAATGAAAGTAGATTGATTTAATGGTTTGGACATATGGAGTGAATGGGGAATGAATATATGATCTTGGCAGGAACATAGTTCCTGACTTCTAAACAATAGTAATGTTAAAAGTTCCAACAACCATTGAGCACGTATGAGATATGTAAATGTGGAGGAAGCAAGAAATGTGTATCAGGGGAAAAAGAAATGGCAATTCATTGTCTTTGTGTAGCTCTATCGGAAGATGATGTTATGTATGTAAGTATTAAACTGTTTCTTTATTTTCATTGTGGAATGTAATGCTAGCTGTAGATTTTCCTAATGATTGAAATTTTTCCATTTAACTGAAGTTTTGAATTATGCTAATGTTTTAAAATATTGGAATGTATTAAAATGTTCGAAGTCTCAATGAGACAGGAAGAACAACTCTCACTGTGGCAGCAAAAACCCTTCATAAATTATACATGTGTAATATATGATATGCACAAACAATGAAACATATACAACTAAAAATACTATCTACGAAGCACTTGTGTAATGTAACTGTCAAAAGTATTGCTGTGTTAGCTGTTGATATAAAAATGTATTCTCGATTATTGATGTTTATTCGTAAATAATGCATATTATTATAAAATCGTCTTTAATCTTTTTTGGATAATCTAATAACAACACTGATGTTTTTGATTGTTGCAGTTAATGAGGTGCGAGTGCGTTCTAGTAGCGAGTGCACTACACTCATCCACGTACTATCGTTGTTATTATGGATTAGGAAGGTAGAATGCAATCGTAATTGATGAATCTGAGAAATCTACGCATTCTCTTTTCCTATTTTATGAAATTTGTATAACATTTTATCATGCGCTTGATGCCATGTTTATTTGTTGCATTTCGTTTTATGAAGGAATATCCCAACAGTAAATCTCAATATTTCATGGATCTTTAACGTAGCTTTTGAATTGTATCGCGGGTTAAGCAACAACATGGCAGTTTTTTTTTAATGAATTTGAATTATACACCTATTTACGTAGGCTTTCAATTATACACCTTTTATTGTTGAATTATACACCTTTTCCGTTGATAAAAACATGCCCTGATACGGTCTATTTTGTGAATTTTATTAAAAATCTATTTAATTTCTTTGTCTTTACCACTATTTATTTATTTAATCCTACATGTTTTGGCTACGTCAGGCTATGATCACAAATTTGTGATCATGGCGAGCATGTGGCCAAAATATATTGGAGTAATAGCGGTTAAGATGGAGAAATTGAATAAAATTTCTTTATAAATAAAGCACAAAGTAATCGAGGAAAAAGTGAAATAAATTTTATTGTTGAATTTTATCAATTTTCCATATATCAAAGTTGTCATCATTATACTGAAGCTTTTCAAATAAAGTAGTTTTACATTCTTCCTCCTGCGAAGTTGTATTTGATTTGTCATGCTGCTTAACCAATGATTTACAATCTTTCATTTAACAAGATTTATTTGATAGATACAGATACTTTAGATTAAGGTACACATAATAATTAATCATTGTCTTTAATATAGTGGTTACAAAACTAAAATTCATCACACTAAGACAGTAAGCGGAAGGAATAATAGGGGCGTAATGAATATATAGAGAATATTAACAAATTGTTGTCTGTATTTGTAAAAAGCGCTGTTATTTTCTGGTATGGTAGAAGCTTGCATACAAATATGCAATAAATGTCTATCATAATATGTACCATATTTGTAATACATATTTCATTATTCATATTGTTTTTTTTTTATTAATGTGAAAATGCATTAAATTATCATGATCGCTTTAAATTTGTTCCGGTTTGACGGATCGATACGGTTATTTTAGCTAAACATGCTTGTTTTGTTAATGAGAAATGGTAGTGTTTATTTACTTGTAAATTCTCTCCCGTGGGCAGTGGGTATGGGCGCACGTCCGGTATCTGCAATAGGAGAATCTGGAACTCGCCAGCTAAGGGTATGATGTGTACTTGGTTATGACTCACAGTAAGAAATAAGTCTGCAAGTGATATAGATGAAAATCTACAATTGAAATAATTTATCCCGATATATTATTAAATGGTATGCTAAAAAAAAATTATTTTATTTTCTATTCCTTTGTAAGATTATTTTAATAAAATGTCATTTGTGTTATTTATCATTTTTGTTTTTTTTTTATTAGCCAACTAACATTTAAATTCTTAATGAATGAAAATATGTTGAATTTACCACAAGTAATCGTTGATAAAATCCAACATATAGACTTTCCCAGCATTCAGGACAAATTTTTCAATCATGAGATATTTTTTCCGTCTAATAATTGTGTTCTATTTTTCAATATCATTTACCATATTGGAATATAGTAAGCAATTATTTGATGGTTAAAAATATTTCATGATTGAAATATCAGCCTTTTATTTTTGTTGTTCAACTCTGAATATATCCATAATATCCTTACTGAACGCTGCGGTAGGTTTTTTCAGTATGTTGCAAGTCTTCAAAATGGCGCCCCTTAAATGTTTTTATGTTTCAATGACCTTTCTGAATAAAGCTCTAAACTGAAGTGGGCAGACCAAAAACATGATCCCAGCAAAGGTGACATCGAAAAGTATTTCAATTAGCCAGATACTTTTTTATTTTACTGTTTTTGTCCCTCTTCTAGATTCCGAAAAGGGCATTTGATTTTGTTGCATATACCTCCTTACAATACCACGGCATAGCCCTGCATTCTTATGATCAGCCATTTTGGTGAAACCGTACTCTGTATGTGTGAATTTGACTCTTAAAATTATTTTTTTGTAAATAATATAAAAATATTTAATACCTATAGTCACCTCATTAGCAATACAAAATCTCTATTCAAAACAGATACATAGTACCACTATCATGGCATTGAGTATTTTTTTATAAATAGAGGTGTATAACTTTTTTTTATACTTTGCGTGAGTAAATACGTAAATCCCAAATATTTATGGAATGGAACATATGGAAGTGATTAAGAAAATTTAATGAAGTTTGTTATTGCCGTGAATTTATAAAAGGGAGCCGAAAGTGCATCCACTAAGATATACAAGCTCAGAAAGCAAGATATATTTAACAGATATATTTAACAAACAATGCTTAACAAAATTTAATTCAATTTATAAGGTATAAAAATATATATCTAAACCAAATATGACTGAAAATTTCAAGCATTACCATCGTAGGATATAGAAGTATTTTGAATCAAGTGGAAATTTAATCAATTTATTTTTAATTAAACAGTACAAGGTACCAAACACACAAAATATAAATAAGTAAAATTAAAAAAAAATTAGAATATGTAAATACGTACACAACAAGATCAAATCAAAACAATTTTTTTATTAAGAAAAGCAAAAACAGATACAGATGAACAAATAGGAGGTAGGGGAAAATAAACAGCAAGAGTCAGTTGTCAAGGGATGTACAAAGGTGTAAGGATTTACGATGTAATGCAGAGACACAATGTTTCCATAATATGTGATAGTGAGTCGTGAAAGATGTTGGGAATCATACAGAATACTTGATTTTTGATGATTTTGAAATACAGTAACATAGACCCTAAATTTATAGGTATATACTGTAGAGTGTAAGGAGCATGTGAAAAATATGAAATATCATTTCCCAATACTGAATTGCAATTTATTCATTGAGGCCCTAGAATAAAGATAAAAGATTAGGCATATATTGAATGAGATCCACAATCATTGGTGTTCTGAATTTGAAAGAAAACTTTAAGATTATCTGCAAAAAAGGATGCTTCACCTAAATGTTCAGTAATAACATTAAAAAATGTATTGAAAAGGATGGGGCCAAGATTGGAACCTTGCGGATTGCAGCTAGCAGTGGTGAAAATAATTGATTCAGTTTCACCAATAAGAGACGAAGAAAGCAAGAAATGTATATCAGGACAAGGACAAGTAGCGCCCCATTCTCTCTGCTTACTCCTATCGTATGCTAGTTTTGTATTTTTGCATACTTTACTATAAATATATACAGATACATCAATTAAAAAAGAGCAGGTACCTTTTTCAATTACATTTGCCCCATGTAAGCAATAAATTGCGAAACATTATAATAAATAAAATATCTCATTGCGCGAATTAAGGCAGTCAATTATTAAAATGCATAAAACAGTACGATATCGTAATTTATTTATAAATAAAAAAAGTATTTGACTACTTCAGCAGTACAAATATATACTACTCTCTTCAAAACAAAAACTTCAACTGAAGTGTAACAATTAACCCCTTATTTTGATTCTTAACTTTATGAGCTGTAGGTTTTATAGAACTATATATTTATCAAATACATTGAAATAGTATAAAGATTCTAGCACATTTATAAAATTGCGTGTGTAGTTAGCGATGCCCGCAATTTTCGGAAATTAATAGACGCATTGATTTTTTCGTACAAAGCATCACACTGGTTAGAATAAATCAAATTGATCAAGAAACAGTACCGTACTGGAATCAAACATATTTATGAGCCAATTTTGTATCATATTTTTGATACGACATAAAACCAATTGGCATTTTGACGTAACAAAATTTAGACACGCAATCACATGTACATTATAGCCAAAGTAATATGTGAAATGATTATGTAATAATTATCCACTAAAAAATATTGTAGCACTACAGGTAAACATCAATTGCCGTTCACTCATAGATAGGCATCGTGATTATCCTTGGACGATGGATGATATTTCTCTTGACTTCAATCTTAAGTTTTAATCATCGATATGTCACCTCCATAGCTTAATAAATAAAACAATTGACCTAAGCGTTGGATGTCGCAAGTTTGGTTCCAGCTAGAGTAAAATTTAAAAATGCACTTTCCATGATTACCATCTGCTTTTTATGTTTAGATTTTATTTTGATATTTTTAGGACGCAACAAAATTAGATTATCCCAAATGAACATGTAAAATAGGTAAAACCAAATATTTATTAAAGAATTATTGGAAGGGTAACAAAAGAGAATCGAAGAATATCAACTTGGTTCCTGAGTGAAAAACAATACCAAAGCAGCACATTATTCAAATATATTGGAAAGAACATTACCTACTGCTGAGGAAAGAGTAATTTTCTTTTATAAAAATAATAAACAGCAATAAATGTGTAATCTTTTTTGCCTGGTCACTTCATTTTAATAATACTTTCCGTTGGCGCTCCCAATTCAAGCTGTGTTCTCCTATCAATGTGCCCGAAGAACTGTAAGGCACTCCGCAAACAGATTAATGAAAGGCGTTCGATAACATGTAACTCTGCCAGAAGAGTCTGCCAATGTTCATTCGCTAATAAAACGCAACACTAATGCTATTTATAGATAACGAACAAAGATTGGTAGCAAATGTAACATGTGCCAAAAGATATACGGGAATGTATGAAGATGCGCACACTATAACTCCAGATTCTCATCCACTTTTTACACATAATAGATGCTATCGGAATATTTAGCATACCAGAAATTAAACACAGTATGAGAATCGTGGCAGTCAAGTTTCACTGTTTTTTGAAAAAATGCTAGACAATAAATTCGCGTTATGACGAATAGCAATCCGTTTTTAATAATGACAGACCGTCTTTTATTAAACTTTCATAATGGTTTGACCGTCAAAGCATAAAAGCAGCCATATTTCATAACGTTGCAAGAATTTTATAGAAATTATATTTATTCATGTTGAACTAACACAATACTTAAATATGGGACATTTTAAAATATTTATTCTCAAAATGATTATTCAACATTAGTGCCCCAAATGTCAAAATCATATCCTGCAGATCTAATACTATAACTGACTATATATAATATAATCAAATAACTTTTTAGATAAATAAGTATTAGTAAGTGTTTGAAATAAAGAGAAATTTGCCAATTTTTATCGGAATAAAAAACTACACTTATTAAGTGGTTGTTTAGAATAAAATGTTATTAAAAGTGCGTAAAGTTCCATATTTATTAATTGTCAATTATTTAGAAACTAAATAAAACAATACTAAGTAGCTTTGTTGCTATCGCTTTATTTATTTTCGAGTATA
>JAPMAF010000971.1:0-12242 GCA_026537445.1 Silvatares holzenthali
AGGACAGGGTGGTGTGGCGCTCGATCCTCTCTGCCTACCCCTGCGGGGAAACGGCGTGATGGTGTATTGTATTGTATAAAAATGTTTTAGAAACAAGAATCGATTGCTAGTCAGTTCACACAGCTCAGAAATAACTTATTTTTCAGGCGAAATGATTCAACAAATATTAGTTAATTGCTATATAGTCAAGCGTTAATAATAATAATAATATATAAACTTTACTTAGAGCCTAAAACTTTTGAAAAATAATTTTGCTTCACACAAGGTATAATCAAATTTGAAGATAGGCCAAGCTGGGTTCTAAGAGCGTGATAAATTGAATGTCAATATGCATCATTGAATGCTCGAGTGTCAACATACTATACTATACAGGAGTACTAACCGTCGGCGATGGAATGTCCAGTTGCCTGCTCGGGTGCGTCGCCCTGACGATGAACTCCGGCCCCACGCATCCGTCGTCACTCTTCCCAGCCTCCTCGACCGTCCTGTACAGCCGCGACGCCGCCCTCTGCACCGGCTGCCTGCGGACTTTCAGCCTCGAGGCCGCCGCCCGCCTCACGTTCTGGTCCTTCTTCGAAGGGTTTCCTTCAAAACGCCCTTGAATAACCCTGTCTAAATTCCCATCCGACCATCCTTGCTGCGAATTATGCGGTACGACCTTGTGAAGGGGGTTTTCTAAAATACCTCCTGTTCTTCGATGTATCGCTTCTTCTCTACTGTTTTCTTCTAATCTATTTCGTATAAAATTTTCTCTGGATTTAGCGACATCCAAATTCCGATTTAAGTCCGATTCGCGTTGCGCGCTCGAGATAAGGTCGATCGAAGATAGTGCGTTCGTAAGGCCACCCTTCCTCGGCGTGAAGGCGCTCGTCGAGGGTCTGTGCAAGTCGAAGACGCTGCCCGTCAAGCGCTGCCGCCGGGGGTAGGACCTCTGGTGGGAGAGGGTCCTATGCGGCTGCCGCTGGATCTGCAGGAGGACCGGGGCCTCCGTGTTAGTGCTGGCCTCTCTCGTGGGGCGCCGGGGGACGGGGGCTACGGGGCGAGGAGCTGCGCCCTCGGCGCCCGATCCAGCGGAACAGGAACTGCGACCCGAGTCAGCATCGCTGAAACAAATATGAAACATCAATTAATGATTACAATAATACGGGAGCGATTCAAATAAATGTAAATATCAAATGAAATAGTTTTCAAAATAAAATATTGGATGAAAAGATACTATTATAGTAAAGAAATAATATGCGTAGGTGTGTATGTTTACAATTGCTGAACTTTTCTTAAGAACACATAATAATATTAAAAGAGTTCAAAAAACCGTATAGTTCAAAGGAAACCACCTGCATAATAACAAATTTATTCTCGCATAGATATCGAGGTTATTTAACATATGAAAAAATATATAATTAAATTATTTGTCCGCGTAAAAACAATTCGTTTCGCTCTATAATTACCATAGATAATTTATATTGTCTATGGTAAGATCAAGACCAAGAGCTCTGAAGGTTATAGTTGCATATTATAAAATCCAACAAAATCAAATTAAATTAAATCAAAGTAAAACATCAAATAGAAAACAATTAAATTATGCGTGGATGTAATTTTTAACCATTTTATGAGAGTATATCCATTATTCCTTAAAATCTCGACAATTTATTGTAGTACAACGTAATAATATAATAGTACGATAGTACCAAAAATATGGAATTTCAGATAAAAAATTTCAGATAAAAAAGAAAACTTTCGGATAGAGGAACGTGTATTGAGCTTTCAATCGTTAAATAACGATTTATCAAGCAACTTCTACCCGGCCATTTATTTACTGGGAAGTTACTGCGAAGCTTCAACATTGACTTTAGATTGGTTACTAGGTAATTAAGCGGAAAAAAATAGAGTTGGACATTTATGCCCACATGAGAGAGAACCAATTTTGGGAGTCCTGTCCTTGTGCCGTTACTAAACCGAGGGGATATTTGTTGTCGGGACATATGTACCGACAGCAAAATAGAGTACAAGGAATAAACAAGGATTTCTCTACTAATAGAAGTGATAAAGATTTTGCCATTGCCTTTTAAGGGAAAAGTGGAATGATTTCTCTGACTCAATAACGTCTAGAATCTTGAAAACGTACAAATAAATATCGCGGCTTTTTTATACTTATTACACTGAACTAATATTTATCGTTCTCTAACACATAAAATAAAATAACATGCATACAGGGAATACAAAATTGCGAAATTAAGAACTGACATATTAATTTCATCAATCAGGGTCAATAGCAAACAGGGTCTTTCCGCACATTCTGCGTATTGATCTCATCTTCACTGCATTTATTCTGCTTTCATCCTTTTTCTGCCAAGTTCACGTTTCACTACCATATAGCAAGGTAGGTATCAAGACTCCGTTAAGTATTGCCAACTGCGATTATTTGAAGGGCATATTATTGGGAAATTGAATAGCAAAATGTAAGACACAAACTGATGTAAATATTCGTGAAGATAATTAACATTTTAATTGATCACAGAAGATTGAAATAAGGGTACTGAATTATGAGAATTTCAACAATGGCGCAAAAAGAAAATGTTCTTGACTCTCTGCAGACCTACTTTAGTTCAATATACATTCGGCATATTCGTAAAGAAATTCGTAACATTACTAAGGTTCGCGATGTGACATAAAACAAAGGGTTATTTTTCTTGCGAACTCAAAGTTAAACACTGTGTTCCACGAAAATGTACATCACCCGTATTGTAACTATGAATCTTCATAACACATCGCATTGGAACGATGCCACGGGGAGCGAGCAGTGAGGAATGAAGGACCAGAGTAAGAGAAAAGCAAAGGGGAATAGGAGGAGCAAAAAAGTCACGAGCTCTCAACTAGATATTCCCCGAGGCCTCCAATCAGAAGTGAAAGGATAGATGAAGGCATGAGGGCGTCGGGGAATATCTTGGGGGATTCTAAGAGAATCAGGACGTGTGAAGATATTGCTAACATGAAATTTCCAACAAAAAATATGTATACAATTACACCGCTGCTACGTGCTTCACGTAATAACGATATTTGAAATACGTGAAATGAAATTCACGAAGACGTTGCAGAAACTTATCATTTTGACATACGGATGGTTCTATTTGAGATAAAACTAAAAATCAAGTGGTCGGGCGTAAGAATCTCAGACACCGATCTGATTGATTACGTATAGATTGCACTCGTATTTTTTTATCTTTTACTACACACGAGACACCATGACACCACCATCCATCTAGGTCTGTAACATATTGTACGATTGCACGTGTAAATGTTGTGTAGCAGTCGGAGGAGAGATTAAATACCTGGTTATTCAGTTCTAGTCACGAAACATGGATAAATCCATTTTATGTGGTTTACAATATTGAACGGTGGTCAGGGCGATATAAGATCTACCACTCTTTTCCAGTACAGAGAGAATACATATTTTGAAATGCATTTTTTCCGTTGTTTTTGATTTTTTTAATATATTTTTATACATATAAAACCTGAATAGAAAAATGCATTTTTATATACATTTTTTTTCACTCCGGCGGGATTCGAACCTGCGACCTTCAGCGTTCCTCCAACGCTTTAGTCAAGCGCCTTTAACCACTCGACCACGAGACCGACAATGTATAGTGATATAACCAGATTTATGGCACATGTCAAAAAATGGCTTGATGTAGCAATATATATATATAATAACGCGAATAAAACAATTAAAATATCCCAGTAAAAGAATATTAATTATTTTTCAATATTTTTTTAATCCCATACTACACTAGAGACACCATGACACCACCATCCGTCTGGGTTTGTAAATTTTTTTTAATAGGATGATTTATATAGCGCTGTTTTGTGTTTAAAAATCACCAAGAGCGTCTAACAAATTAAGTGCATTTATTTTTAACTATATATACAACTAAAACATCTTGTGCAATTTATATTAGCTTAAAACAGAATAATTAATTACAAAATAATACTGTAGATTGACATGACAAATGTTTGCAAAAGTATTTAACATAGTTTAATGTATATTATAATATAGTTTATTGTGTATTTGAAGAGGGCTAAGGAAAAAAGAATACTACAGCTGCCAAAACGCAATGTCGGCGCTCGCTCTGTCTGCCCTCCTTTGAATTCCCCCGACTGATTCGTTTTGTACAAGATGTAATAATTATTTAGGACTGCGACAAATACTATTATATCGATATTATAAAAACGTTTCGTAAAGAAAATACGTAATCTAATTATAAATAACAAACACAAGAGATACAATTGCACATGAAAATGCTGTGTAGCTGTCGGAGGAGAGATTGAAAATCTGGTTATTCAGTTCTAGTCATGAAACATGGATAAATTCATTTCACGTGGGTTACGATACTGAACGGTGATATTGCTCCAGGGCGATACAAGATCTATCACTCTTTCCTAGCTCAGAGTGAATAGTGAAGAGATAGAAATTTAGTCCAACATACATTTTTAAATGTATTTTTTGCTGTTTTGATTTTTTTATTTATATTTTTACACACATATTTTTTAAAATCCCTATCGTATAAGCATTTTCAAATAATATTTTTTTCACTAGAGCGAGATTCGAATCTGCGACCTCCAGCGTTCAATGGTCTTAACCACTCAACAACAAACCCGACATATATATGAATAAATACACAATTTAATAAAAAAATCAGGAAATAATATTTGATATTTTAAGTGACTTCTCCATACGAGGTAAAAATAATAGAATAAGGAGATAAAGAAGATAAAGAAATTTCGTAGAGACCCAAGTAATAAGAAGAAAACACAAATTACAAGAGACTTCTTATTGCCGAACAGACTCGCATACAATCTTCTTGTCAATACAAGTCTACCAACGATAGAAAGAAATTTACACTCATCAGCAGGTAAAAAAACAGGTACGGTTGCCCTGCTAATATAAATGATGAAAGTAGACGTAATTTCTTATGTTCATTATTCTCCAAATACACAGTGTAGAAATGACAGTGTATAGTGATGGTAAATATGTCGCAGCGAAAGATACGCGTGTCGAGGTAGCGGTTCCCGAATGACGTCGTGCGAATCGGATGGTCGGGCGACCGGGAGACAGTTGTCTAAGGTAAGGAATTTGATAATTTAATTGAATGATTCTTCCAAAGGGTCGTCATTCTGGGCGACGCGTTTGGAAGCTTCTAGACGCATGCAATCTACCTCACGTATATTATTGTTGGTTGAGTTAGCAGCACCACATCATTGAATATTTGAATGGTTCATTCTGAATGAAATCCAGGAAGTTATTGGACAATTCAAGCAAACGGTGTTATAGATAAAATGTTATTTATAGTACAAAAAGGCTACGTTGATTCTGAAATCTCTAATATAATATGAAAATGGGCGTTATAAGATTTTACGTTATTATTATATCATAACTTGAAAGCAAATATTGCGTGTTATTTAAACATAAATCAAATGTTCCGTATAGCGTACGTATGGAGAATATAGCAAAAAATGTTTACTAATATCGCAACAACTTTCGAGTTGTTTGCGGAACATTTGCGTTATAATGTACCTAATTGGCTGGCAAAAGGTTTGAAGGAGCCCCTTCGAGGGATCATAAGTAGCAACATGCTGAAGGACACGTCCCGCCCCCCGCCTCATACCTCTGGCCTTCAGCATACACGCTCCTACATACCAGAACTTGATAGAATAACAAACGCAAGTCTCAGACGGATTTAGTCCACGATGACACGTGACATGATGGCTGATAGCTGATAGCTGTCACGTGACATAAACCATTCCAATTTTCAACGCAGGATATAATTTTGCCACAGATTTTATTTAAATAATAACATATTTTTTTATGTTTTACTACACATGATACATCACGACACCACCATCCGTCTGGGTTTGTAACATACTGTACAATTGCAGATGTAAATGCTGTGTAACGATCGGAGGAGATTGAAAATCTGGTTATTCAGTTTTAAATAAATCCTATTCCCCTGGCTTACAATACTGAATGGTGGTATTGTTTCAGGGCGATACAAGATCTATAACTATTTTCTAGTCCAGAGAGAATATGTATTATTAAATGCATTTTTTTATGTATTTGATTTTTTTAAATATATTTTTACACATATGTTTTTAAAATCTGAATAGAAAAATGAATTTTTTAGTATATATATTTTTTTCATTCCGGCGGGATTCAAACCCGCGGTTTCCAGCGTTCCTCCAATGCACTACTATCAGTCTAACTCTATCTCTATCAGTGCAGTTGTAGAAGTAAATTATTGGAATAGCTTCGTTCACGTCCCTTAGTTGTCAGTATCCAAGAAGTCATATACAATAAAACCTCCCAATGCCCAATAATGAACACTCTATTTAAGGGACAACTGTGCTAGTAAATATTTGTCGGCGAGTATTGTTGAAAACCTCTATTTAGAGAACAAAAGTTCTTGCACCGTGAATGTCCCTTATTGGGAGGTTTTACTGTAGTATGTGTGACGACTTAATTTTTTCACACTAGCAAAAGGAATTCCTGTACGGTCGATATATTGTAAGGAAATGGAATAAATACAGCACGATTTAAGTTTATACATTGTGGAAAATAAGACGGAGATAATAATAGTAGTAAAGCTTCACAGTGAGAAGTAAAAACGGAATTATATTAAATTTCGCGTCACTCCGGAGAGAATTCATAAAGTGAAATTGCGAAACAATGCCGAGGAACACGAAACGGCCGGGTTACGTGGAAACCCGAAGGCAACGAAAGACGTAATTATGAACTTAGACTTTATAATACGTGGGAGAATGTCTATTGACACAACAGTGTCTTCTAACGAAATGATGACCTTGTGGAAGAGCCCCAGTCCTTTAGTTCGGGGGCTGGCCTTGATAAAATAAACGCTATGGAAAATCGTGGAATTAAATCAGCTAAAAAACAATGCGACACGATATCCCCACGAGAGAATATTAAACTTACAACGTGGGATGTTCTAATATTTTACTCGCCCGGGCTTGGAAAAACTGTAATACGAGTAATATGATTACAGTGTTAATACTTCAACACATCAGAGGGGATGAAAAGATTGCTAGTCCTTTACACACATACATATAATAGTTGTCATCTTAATATAATAAATTACAATTAACCATCGCGCTGTTTCGCCGAAAGTATAGGCAGATATACACAACATTCTATTCTGGCATACATCTCCTGCTTCATCCACATTCACACATCTCCTCATGTATACTCTGCGATTATTACGACTATGCAAGTGCGACAGAGCCATAAATTAGAAATGTTTAATTTGGTTATGCCACGATTTCCTTGGGTGGCATACCTTCTACAATCGTATCGTAAATTTTCCGTACTAATCTCTCGGTATTCTGTGGTTTGGTATGCTGAGTCTGTTTTACCGTTACTACTATGGTAATGGTTCTCAGGAGTTGGGGTCATTGTTTCCTCCAGCCCCCAACTTTGGTAGGGCGACACGACATGCTCTTTTCCAGCATCCAAAAACAGATGACTTGGGTCGTATGAGGACTAGCAGGTTCGCTTGCCCTTTCTTGTGTGAATCGTTGAGCACGTTGCCGGCCACGGTCTTTCCTCCTTCCTATAATTTGGATCTCTTCAAGAACCGAATTATTAATTCCATTCTTTTCCAATTATAACTCCCACATAGGATCACCCGATGTATTAGACCTGCCTCGGTGGTATCTCATATGTGGCGAATCGAGTAAAAAACTAAAAAAATCATCGATTTATATTATTACAAAGTTTTAATATAAATCATTGACAATATGTTTTATATTAAATATATTTTAAAGCAATCTTAGCTTTGGAGCTTATATGAAAGGCATGCCATTGCTTCATATGCTCATATAAAGAGCTAACCACATATTTGCTGAGTTACAAAAGCTATCTCCGAATATAATCATTCAGGTTAAAAGAATGTCAAGGTGAATTCTACTTGGAGTCTTTCTGAGGTGGAGGAAATCCCTAGATTCAGTCAAAGTCCTCCTACAACGATTAAGTTGATTTCGTTGTAAGAAGACTGAAATATATTTATGTATGCATCTGTATAGAATATAATATACTCAAACAGATAGATAATAGTACCTTCAGAGAAATATTTTTTTAAACGAGAATTGTTCTGAAATTCCGTTTCAATTCTCGGATGTTTTCTGATTTGAATCCGGACTGGAACATATTTCAGCAATCGTTGCTTTACATATTAAAACTAGCGAAGTTATATCCGAAGAGATGCTTGTATGCGTGAGGATTGAAAGCGTGAACAACGAATGGAGTGTGGAAAAGGAAAACCCGTCCGGAAAAATGGCAGATCGAAATGGAAATTCCTTTTAACAAGTTGAACGTATAATCAGTTATAGAGGGCCATGAACAGAAATGGAAAAGTTGGGATTATATTTGACTATGCCAGTGTGTTGTGTAAAACTTTAAACGATTTGTCAACCATTTCCAATTTGTTAGAAAACGTATTAAGAACTGTCTATTAAAATGCGATAGATATTATTCATAACTAGTAATTGCAGAATCTTGCGATCAGCATTTATTATTATTATTATTTACATGGATAACTTATATATATATAGCCGTTTTCGTGAGAAAATTACCACAAGGGCGCTGCACATAATTTTTGTTACTCTTCAGGGAACGATATTTTAAAAAGGTATGTTTTTAATCGTCCTCTAAAAATCATCTCAGACGGACTGCTTCGCACTGACGCTGGGAGAACATTCCAGGCCTTTGGCCTCACCACCGAGAATGCTCGCTCCCACAACCCGCCGTTGAGGAGGCCGACCTGAGGGTGCTCCGTCGGTCATTCAAAGAGTCGGGAACACATAATTCCTTGAGATATAGTGGCGCCACGTCATGCACGCATTTGTACACCAACCAGCACACCTTATACACAATTCTTTTCGGAAAACGAAGCCAATGCAAACCACGAAGCAAGGGTTTGACATTACTTTACACTTTTTATTGTTTGTTGTTTAATAGCTGTAAGTTTTCCAAAAATGAAAAAAAAAGAAGAAATAAATTTGAAAATAAATTAGACAATACTATATGCATAGTAGTGTGTCCAAAGATATCAAACGTTTTTTGCAATACAATAGCAGCAATAGCAGCAATCAACAAGGTATTTATCTGTAAACTTCAAGTAATGGCTTATTTGTTTTCCGATTACGATTCCGTATTGCGCATCTACTCAAATCGCTACTCATGAAAATGTTTGCAAATAAATGTATAAGTTGAGACAAAACATATTCCCCCCTTACTAAATAGACCTGATCATACAACATTTTTTAGTATTTTAAATGCATTTCATTTTATAAATGAAATGCTTTAACTTTGCGTCATGAAGCAATCTTTACTAGTTAGGCTCGATTTTTTATACTATTCATAAGCATATAAACCAATAACTAACAGATTATCTTATACGTTCGAGATAAAACATATTTCTCCCTTATTTAAAAGACCCAATCACAATTTTTTTTTAAGTCTTTTGTGGGCATTTGATTGTATAAATTGAAATGCTTTAGCTTTGCGTCATGAAGCAATCTCTTCTAGTTAAGCTCGATTTTTTTATATTGTTCATAAGCCTGAAAGCCAATGAGTAACAGATTATATATACGTCCGTACAAAAACCTTAGTATAAGTAATGTTCGGTGATGAATGAGTGTCACGAGAAACTTAAAAATAAAAGCGTGTGACGGAAATAAACCTTCCATGGATTATTATATATAATTAGGATGTGACGAGGCTTAATGTATGCTGAAACTCTACGCTTAAAAATGGCGACATTTAATTACTTGGGTAAAATTAAAATGAATGACTGGTAATATTCGAGGTAGCTCGTATAAAATAAAAAAAAACAGCGTGACGCACATCCAAGGGAGTGTATAAAATCTTGTCAATGAGCCTTAAGGTTTACTGGAAGGTTTTCAATATAATAATAGAGTAAGAAAAAAATTATTATATACGAAATATTAAAAGAAAAAAGTCATTTTATGTAGAGCGAAAATAGAGCCATTATTATATTCGTGATAAAAAAAGAAAATATTGTAATATAGTTATTACGTAGTCTTAGCTACGATAAAGTTACGTTTAAATGTAGAAGGAACTTCTTTATAATAAAATTGGTCCATGCTAAAGGGCCGCAAGTTTAATCACAACGATTTTCAGATAATGAATGGAAACTCGTGTAAAAAATCTAAAAAGCTAATACAATTTTCTTACACAATATTGTAAAGGATACCTTTTATAAATATTTATCAGTAATTCAAAGAAAATAAGATATCACTTTATTAGAAATATCTTTAAAAGATGTACCTACCTTATTTTATTTATATTGTCTGACTCGTGGGACTTCTGGGGCATGATATTTAGGTCCCAAATCGAAAGCATGTTTAAGAAAACCATCAATATAAGTTAAGGCTACAATAAAGCCTTTCAAAAGAGTATTGTAAGTCGGTTGATGGAGCTGACTTATTTTAAAATGAATTCGATTATTTTCGGGAATATTTTTTCCGTCGACTCAATATATAAGTTTTTATAGTCATCTGGAATCTATGGGCGATATACATATAGTTTATTATAATGTTTTTGAAATTGATGATATCTCGTGTCTCTACTCCTTGACTCATGAATTTTCTGATCCCGCTACTTTCAATAATTAATATTGCGCATAGAGAATTATCAATCACGGGTCTTCAATTTATGCTTAATAATGAAAGTCCCTATCGCGTGGGAGAAAAGATATACACAAATTCTTGGCCTTGCTCTAATTCCTCATTCGTAACCTTTATTATACACTCAGTTATTCTATCACCCTTTTCAATTCAATTCATTGCCATTCATCAGCAAATCAAAAGTCAATGAAACTCCAGGTTATAATTTGTGATATTTACGTGTATCACAATTCAATTAATGACTTTACTGTCGTACGGTGTCATTTTGGTATAAATATACTTTAAGCTGTATCATTTACACAAATCATTCTTCCTGCAAAAATATACAGGAGCGAATTATTTTTGTAAAGGCCTATAACATCTTTGGATGTTATGTGGAAGGTAAATATTGGGGACAAAGTGAAATTGATATTGGAGAATACCATGTTATAGGTAGAAGAAAATACAAATGACAAACCTTATGTAATATTGAAGATGAAGTAGCGCCATTTGCTCAGACACTGGTACACACAATTTTCGATCGACGTAATCGCCCTGATAAAAATTAAACATTGAATGAGTCAGTCAAGGCAACGAAAACACTTCAGTGATGGCTTTTTTATGGCAAAATTTCTAGAGTAAATTGACGTTTATTGGGCGGACTCCACGTGTGTCAAAATGTTTCCAGTTTAAAATAACGGCGTCCATATAGAACTGTATATCCGTCAAAAAATGAATGAACGCCACAATTTGCTGCGTTAACTGAATGAGAAACGAAACGTTCGCTATGGGTACTCGGGAGTTAATGGCATCAGACGCGGTAATATTTAAACAGAGTATAAAGGGCTGTTACGGATCACACGACATATCTAAAACCTTTAGAAAGAGGAGCGTAACGATGTAACTCGCATCGGGTGTCATCTTGGCGTGTCAGCATTGGAGTACACGGGTGTTCCGGCTACCAGTGCTCGAGTACGGAACCTCGGTGGGTCTTGGGGTGCGGGGAGGGGCGAGGCGAGGGTGAGATCTGTAATACTCCGAATAATAACGAAGTAGGATACGGACGCGGCCCGGCCTGCATAAACACGGAGGGTAGATATGAATGGAATACCGAAATACGTAAGTCGGGAAATGTTATGCCAGTATTAGTTAGCGTTCGCAAAGAAGGGACACTTTAAAAACGTCCCTAGATCTTTGAACGCTGGGAATGAAGTGTGCTTTTTCGTACGCGGCAACGGAATGGAATCCGATGCCGGGGTCTGCGCACGGATGAGAGGGACGAGAAAACGTCATTAAAAGAGCGAATCGAGTGGATGGAAATGCTCACCCTCTATGTAGGCGTACTCTCGTGGTGCTCGCGTTCACACCGAACACACCGAACAAGTCGGTTAAGCGATAGCTTAACTATAGACGTAATATTATGCCGTAAGTCTGGACAGGGTAATATTAATCAATGATATTGTTATAATATTAAATATATCTCAGAGCGGTTCCAACTTTAGGGTTTCTCTTTTTAAAATGTGTATGTAGATGTATGCATAAATATA
>JAPMAF010000972.1:0-12240 GCA_026537445.1 Silvatares holzenthali
TTGTCTTACTTATATGAGCATCCATAGACAGCTCCGAATCAATATGCACACCCAACAATCTAACACAAGATGTTCCGCCTTTAGCAGTATTTGTTCCATTTATAGGTTTCGCTAAAAGATGTTGCCTACCTTGATATTAAGCCGTGAAGATTCCGAAACGCGTCGAACTTATTAAAATAAATAAAACGTTTATTTTCATCATTCTTTTACAAGATGCAATTTATTATTTCTACCAAGTAATAAATATACTTTGCGTCAGTGAGGAATGCGCAAGTAAAATTCTAGATTAAGATTCTAGCTAAGTAAAATTGTTACGTGAGATATATGCATTACCTATATTCGAGATAATGAAAATTATCACGAAGCTATATTGCAATTATGATTATAAAGCCAGATATTTTACATAACTATTCAGCAGAATATGCGTTAACTTTACCACAAAACTATAATAAGTGGTTAATTCTATTGAGAACGTAATCAGATATCAAGGCCATACATTTCAATACAAAACTCTAAAGTAGTAAAATAGATTCATCTTTCAAATTTATATCAGATTACTACTATTTATATTGAAATTCCACTTGTCGGCCTCGTGGTGTAGTGTAAGGACAATTTAATAAAACCTTGGAGGACGCGGGTTCGAATCCCGCCGGAGTGAAAAAATAATTAATTTTTACATCAAGATTTTAAAAATACGTATGATAAAAATATATTTGCAAAATAACAAATAACCAAAAATGCATTTAAAAAAACAGCATATTCACTTTGGACTCAAAAGTAATAGATCTTTTATCGCCCTGGAGCAACACCAACGTTTAATATTGTACACCACGCGAAATAGTGCTATTCATATTTCGTGACAAAAGCCGAATGACCAGGTTATCATTCTCTCCTCTTACTGGTACACAACAATTTACATATGTAATTGCACTGAATGTTACAGACCCGGATGGATGGTGGTGTTATGGTATCTCATGCGTAGTATATGATGGGAAATTAAATTAAAATTGAAAACTTGAGATTTAAAAATGTAGGTACATGTATGGACAAACCAGGATAATATAAAGTTGTTCTGGAAAAATGTAAAAAAGGCCAGAAGCTCACAAGTAGACTGCTTGAGTCCCTGCGAAGTTGCAGCTAAGTATGGAAAGATGAAAGAGATGTGAGAAAGATGGAGAAAACATTTTATGGAAGTGTATGAAAGCGACACTGCGGCGCTGATGCTGAGCCGGCGGCCACGACTACAGCCAGCGAAAATATAGAAGCGGATGGAATAAGGATGGACAAAATCACACGAGCGATTAAATGTATGAAGAATGGCAAGGCGGTTGGTTTTGACAATGTTACGGCAGAGTATATCAGGTGTGGCAGTTTAACAACGATTAGCACCTATATAGAATAATTTTTACCTGTAAAAATATGATACAATCCAGTGATGATGATGATGATCAAGGCAAGCAACTTTGAAGTGGTGAACACGTTCTGAATTCTCATGGTCCATCGCACACTGATGCAGTTCACGGCAGTCAATAAACCTGGCAATAAAACAACAACGCTTTAATATCGCCGATAACTGTTCATTGCCAATAATGGAGTCTTGAGTAATTGTAATACGTCTGTCTGCATTTTGCCTGTAGCCCTTGATGTTTGATAAGTTTGTATTATACTTCTAAAGTAAATGATACTCTTATACATTACGTAAAAAACATTTTAAAACGAATATCTTGGCTAAACGATTTGTAACTACAAAGTGCAGAACCTGACTCGATTCTTACACGCATTAAAGACGTATAACTGAAGACAACGTAAGAAACTCGTACTTCCAATAATGTTATTTAGTATTTTTAAAGTTTGATTTCAGTATGGTATATACATCAAATTGTCTATAGCCAACATTCGTATTTGTCTTAATCAAATCAAAAAAAAAATATGTACAATTGTAATAATTTTAAACTTTAAGCCTTTAAGGCTATTAATATTTGGTTTCTTATAACTTCTGCACCCATCCCGCAGGAGTAAAAAATAAATTATAATGAATTTTTCTATTGAGATTAAAACAAAATGAAAAACTAAATTTTTCAAAAATCAAAAACTAAACAAAATGCATTTAAAAAAATATATTCACTGTGAATTGGCAAAAAGTGGAAGATTTTGTATCGGCCTGGAGCAATATCACCGTTCAGTATTGTACGCCACGTGAAAAGGGTTGATCCAATTTTCGTGACTAGAACTGAATAACCAGTTTTTTCCTTCCTCCTACTGCTACACAGCTTTTACGTGTGCTATTACACTCAATGTTACTAGCCCAGACGGATGGTGAATTCGTGATGTTTCACACAGAAAAATATAAAAACAACAACTAGTTTTTTAACAGTTGGTAATTAAAATGTTTATTTTTGACAAAGGCAAAATGTTATATGAAGGGAAAATTGAGGTCCAACAAAATCATTTTTGCTTTGTTCGCTCGTTAAATATCTTCAGTATCTAGTATGTGCTATTAACGATGGTTTCATATTTTTGAAAATATATCAAACAAACACGTTCCTCTCTACTTCAACATAAACGGCATTATTATTCTAAACTTACTATTGTCAGTTCATATTATGATATAAAATATACACAGAGGATGCAATTCTTGGAAAATTAAAAACGCGATAAAATAATGCAATACTACGCGATTGAAATTGCACACGTGCATTAAAAAGACGGTGAAATAAAAATATATTACTTATTGATACCCTCTAACGGATTCTTAATGACATCGTGTTTAATTATACGTATATAAGGTATTCACAAAGAGAGTCCTCGTTAAGTGCATGACTGTGTAATTTACATGCAAAACAACACATCGATTTGCACATTAAAATATCACTTATTGTATACACAGTTTATCCAAAAAGTTCCAGAACTGATTGCAGACTATATGCTCGCAACACAGAGGATATCCCTATATAGATTTAACATTAAGCTTCTGCGTAGTCTTCTATCAATTTAATATAATGTATGAAGTTACTGTACTTGTACAGGTTCGTGAACGCCTTCTAGAACGCCTTTACAGACTTGTTTATGTAAGATGCTCTCGATAACTGGCATCACTAATTCCTCGAGCTGCTGTGTTTGGCAGAGCTACGCGTTTTGCGAATGACCGTCATCACTTCACAATTGATATTGAGTGTTTAGCGGGTACGGTTGCCCTGCTAATATAAATGATGAGAGTAGACGTAATTTCCAATGTTTTTTATTCTCCGAATACACAGTGTAGATATGACAGTGTATAGTGACGGTGAATGTGTAGCGGTGAAAGATTACGTGGTCAAGGAAACGGTTCCCGAAGAGACGTGCAAATCGGATAGCCGAGCGGCAGAGATACGTTGCCTCAGGTAGGAATTGGATGATCTAACTCTGACATATTGCGTTATATAGACGAAAGTGACTTCTAGCATCGATTATTGCGGTGACAATATTGTATTCTCTGAGGTAAGATGAACTACCTCTAGAATCTTCCAGAGGTTTGCCGTTCTGAGCGATGATATATCTACCTCAGATATATTATTGTCGATTGTGTTAGCAGCACTACAAGTGCATGGGAACTAACCGATTCTCTAAGTCTTTCTTGTGTGAGTCGGCCCGGCTGTAGAATGACCTTCCGTCGTCTATGTTTCCTCCTACCTATAACACGGGCCTCTTCAAGTCCCGCGTTAATTCTACCCTATCCTTAAGTCTTCCTCATCCCACATAGCGTCTTATGATTTTATAGGCCTCTTTCGGTGGTGCCTTCTATGCGGGAATACTTTAAAAAAATACTGTTGAGTTCTGATATCACATCCGACCGCTGCATCCAACCTTTGATGTCAACTTAAAAAAACTTGGGATTTATATATAAAATATCTATCAAAAAGATAAGGAGGGATTGATCTGGTAAGTATGGGGATGGTTAGTGTACAAAAACTTCATTTTCGCTCAAAATTGCTGCACAAGGCAAGATATTACATTGTCGTGCAAGGATCACCAACAATTCGGGTAAAACATTTTTGTAGAATAGCTCAGTGGAATAGGTAAGTGCATGTAATTTCAGTATACTCATAGGTAGAAACGCATGTTCAAGTCTCAAATATAATGTTATCTCTATTTCTAAAATACAATCAGCTTAGTGTAGCAATAGTAAAATATATTGATACACGTCACTTTCAGTGTTGTACACACACACACACATACACACATTATGCAAAATCTAGTTCGATAACGCCTATGTTATTTTTTACGAGCAGGAGTCCTGAAACTTTTTAAGTACACAATGTACAATATTCTCCTTGTCATAAGCATTGATAAATTACAATTATGAAAAGTGTATGTTTTAACTAACATCGATATATTCCAGGCGAATATTTAATATTTTTTTATTGAATCGACTCCATACAGAAACTTGGGCACCACCACCTCATTCAGCTTCCCAAAGACGTGTCCAAGTATACTTCTAATTGTATGAGCGTGCAAACAAATATATGTGCAATTATATAAATACATCGTGTATGCGCCCTTGAGGTGATTTTCTCACGAAAACGGCGCTATATAAGTTATCCATGTTAATAATAATAATACAAATACACATACATATGCAGTAATAATTTGAATAGTGCAAATGTAAACCAACCGATCAGACAATATCAAACAGTCGGCTAATATGAAGAAACGAGATAATATGTGTACTCGTATTTGTCCGAACATTGCTTACGAGATTTCTATTCTCTATTGGATTCAAGCCGACAAAAGCATGTGTATATATTATAACTGTTTCATACAAATGTATAAATGGCTGCCTTAAATATTGCATACTCTATATTCATACAGGTTTATTCTATAATATTTAGACGCGCCCATTAACGTATGGGGTAGCCAAATTCTCAATGTTCAACAATTGGTCATTGTTACGAATCCTGATGTTCTTTCTATTCACAATTTCTCTCAACTCTTCTTTTGGACAATCACCTGGAGTACCTAAGATGATTTCGTTCTTATCTGTGTACGTAGTTGCTTTTAATTGTTGTATTCTACACATGTACTCGTGCGTTGTCTCGTGGGCAATTATTACTATTATGATGCCGATTGATTCGCCCACTCGTTTCACTAAGTAAAAAGCAATTGATCTGTACACTATACACTAGACGTATATATGTCCGTTTGTACAATATATCACTGGGTATTTCGACAATACCGAACGCTTAATTTCTCATGAGATGGAATTAGTTCATATTGTTTATTTAATAAAATTTTCAGAAGGAATTATGGTCATTAATGATATAATTGCTGCTGATAGTATAGTTACTAATTAGTTGAAGGAACATAGAAGGACGATACCATTGATATGTATAATTTTTTAAAGATGATTCTAGAGTTCATTTACAATAAAATTGACTGATGCAGAATAAACAATTACAACAAAAGCAAAAGAGTTTTTTTACTTGTGATATTTTTATATTAAAGTTTTATTGCATAAATATTGTTAGCACAGTTTAGCAGCTCTTCTAAATATCTTAATCAATAATCTTAAATAATTGATGAGAGGTATAGAAGCAGAACGGGGTAGTCTATGTACAGAACACTGTCGAGATGATTACACTATGTAGGTACATCTTAGAGAAGGTCGAATTGTATGACGATATGTGTGGAGAATGATTGAATTATAAGCGACAGATTATAATTATAACTAAAATTTCCCTATTATCAATAATTATTGATGATAGTAAAATTTTAGTTAGACACATGTGTGAATTGTGTATTGAACAAAACACATAAATCCCCTCCTCGGTTTTACTGACATATTTTCGTTATTATGGCAAAAAATTCCATAAGTGTTGCTGGATTTCAATGATACATCGTCCAATTTTCTCCTACGAGGCTTAGTCGATCGTAGTTTCGTTAGTAAACTTTTAACTTTCAGTACTCAAAAATAGCTCAGAGAAAGTAGTCCAACGGCTCAATCTAGAATGTCAATTCTGGTCACCAAAACAAGAGATTTTATGACCAGAGAATGTCTCAAGCAATAATGCCATTCTTTCACGAGATGCGTAATAAGTGGCAGAGTTCTGTTGAAACCGGGCATTTTCTAGATAAACACCATCTATTTTAGACACAGAACTGGGTTTCCATATCGGGATATCAAAACATAGACGCCATTTGCAAATAATGGCACAATCACAATTTTTGTAGCTTCTTAAAGCGCCGTTGTGCCAAATAACTATTCATTGTTATTAATTGCGAAACAGTTCAATAATGGGCATCCATTATCGAACTCTTATAAATGGTTTGAATACAAAAGAACAACAGCAGAAATGACGTTACATTATATTTAAATTTTCTCCCTTGTTGGGATGTCTTTATATCAACTATATATTTATTTGATTTTTAAAAATATATATTTAATGTATATTTGATTTTATAAAATGTTATACTATTATTATTTTACTATTAGAATACGATTTTGTAACTAGGTGCCGGAGTTTCGTAACGTTACTACTCACATGTATAAATATATAATTAGCACTACGTCCAAGAATTGTGGGAACATCCTATACTACTAGCCAAAAGGTTAATCAAAAGAAGACTTACAGAGGCAAACGGCCGCGAGCAGGCGCACGGCGTTCTCCGGAGGGCTGCAGTCTGGGAAGAAGGGCTTGGCGGCGTAATGCGCAAAGGTCAGGGCCACTATTGCCTGCGTGGTGGGCCTGATGATGAGTAGAGCAGCCCATAGCCTCAAGAAAGCGGGCATTGGACCGAAAGCCATATAGATGTAAGCGTAGTCTCCTCCAGATCTGGTGATGGAAGTCCCCAATTCGGCGTAGCAGAGTGCGCCAAGGGTGGACATCAACCCTGATAGCGTCCATATCAACAGCGAGCTGCCGACCGATCTATACAAATAAGATTATTTAATTTTTCTTCGTAGATTTAGTTAATGTCATTATTTATTTTTTTATTATTTAATAAACATTTTTAACTTCAGCAAAACATAAATCATGAAACAAACCAACATTACATTTCCCATAACTCATTAGATATTGACTTCGCATATTAAATACTAGTATTCTTAAAACAACTTACATAATGTTACCATTGAATAATTTTTAAGTTAAGTTCATAAGGGAATACTTATGTGAATAAGTATACATTTTAAATAGCTATTAATTACATTTCGAATGTCAGAATTTAAAAAAATATGGTGAAGGTATGACACTAAGGACTAACTAAAGCGCTGGAGGTCACAAGTTCGAAACCTGCAGGAATGAAAAAATGTATAATTTAAATTTAAAAACTGCATTTTAAAAATATGTACTGGTATGGTATTCTGGATTAGCAAAGAGTGGTGGATTTTGTATCGCACATGAGCAATATCATCGTTTCGAATTGCATACCTGTGTAAACTGAAACCATGTGACTAAAGCTGAATAAACAGGTTTTAATTCCTCCTACGTCTATCACAGCTTCAATTAATTCATTAGCTTCTGGTATGTGAATTACATTTAGCTTCTCCATCGCTATAAAAATGTTATTACACAAGTATACAGCAAAAGATATAAAAAATCGGCAATCTATTTGGTCATACTTAATGCTGAAAGAAGCATCATAATCCATACCACTAGCATCGTTGGTGCAGGACAGTACGGAGCAGTGAGCGCTTGATAGAGAGTCGGTCGTAATTTTTATTTTGTTGTAAAGCTATGTTTATTGTATAAGACACCTCGTCGTTTTTATTCGTCAAGTTTGGAATAATATACACGACAAAGGTAAATAAATAAGGCTGTGGGTTATTTAAGGTTATAAATAACTTTAGGTCTGCACTTCAATTATAATAAATGATAAATGTGCTTTGAAAAGAAGTAACTTTATTAGGATCTTGATCAACTTAGAATCTCCTGCGAGATAATCGATTAATTGTTCAATTAGCCAATTTACACAATTTTAGTGACAATTAAACATTTTTCTCTCCATTCTGCTGTGGTACTGATAGAATGACAACATCAATAATTTGGCCAACTGTTTTGTGAGTTATAATGTGAAGTAGTGTTAAATGTCTATGCTAAATCAAAAAATAGCCATAATTCCAATTACTCTAGAAGCATCTTCTAAGTCTCGTGTATTTCTTTCTTGCCTCGGACGTTACCTCGATTCTTAGGGAAGCTTCGATAAATCATAACGTTTCGTCTAATGTTACTTCATTTATTCAACATTACCAATTATCGTTAATTTCGTTCATTCAAATATTCGTCGCGAGAAACGATTCATTGAAAATGCGAACAGCAGAGTTCTTAGAAAATCCGTACTACTCGTAACAATTGTATTATAACATAAATTCTGGTATATGAAAAGCATAAAAATGAACTGACTGTTGAATACTAAAATTATTAATTTGACAATCCATTTCATAGCATTGTAAACAATACCATAGAGTATTGATTAAACCTACCGTAACCGGCTTATACATATATATTATGTATAGGCAGGTATATATTATACATTGACTGTGAGTTAAGTACCTATTACTATAACTATTGTGATTAGAGAGCCATAAATTTGATCCATTGTATACCAAGGTGCGGCCTATGGCCAAACAGTGTAAACACGATAATATTTCATCATTATTAAGGTCTCTACGACTCAAATTTTCAGGGTTTTGGTGGCAAACTATACCAAGATATTATATTTGGTGTTTTTATAAGAAAAAATATAATACAACAAACATAAATTAACCGCTATTTTTTTAAGTATGCTACAATAATCAAAATCATATTTTATGTTATACGTCTCTCTAATGGTCCGTTATTATTAAAAAGGATCACTGTTTGACACAACAATCCGTTCTTATTGTTAAATATTATTTTAAAAATGATGATTATTTGCAAGCCATATTTCAAAGTCGCATCCAATTTTTAGTAAAAAAATATTCCACGCCCATCTACTGTGGAGTGAATTAAAAAATCGAAAGACTAAAATGGACTTCGATGATAGATGTAGTTTCAATATGACGATGCCACTCGATACACACCACAAACACACGAAACATTCCCTCGTCGTATAATCTCCTGTTTAAGTGATCAGAATTGGTAGCCTAGATTGTGCGATTTAACGTCTTGACTTCTTTGAGATTGAACGCAATACCTGTGTAAAAAGAATACAAATGTACTAGTAAAGCCAAGAAAAACAATTATCATATGTTTGGTTTACTTTATGATTTTAAAAATTTATATTTTTGAAGAAAACTTTTTTATTTGAAAAAAAAAATGTTCTTATGTTCCAACATTTAAAATGATAAATTTGTCTGCATCGAAACAAATCTAAATGTTAACATTTTTTAATAAAAAAAATATACACTCGATTTCAAACACATATTATTGCAAATCAGTGTAAAGTCAAATCTACAAATATTTCAATAAATGATTTCTGGTGCCTTATCCACGTGACGTTTTGATTTTGATATTTTGAACACATAAATTGGACTTGGAAAATAATCAGCTTACTCTTGCAATTACATACTGCAGTATTTGTAGAAAATAGTATTCTTCAAACCAACGGCATGAGGTATCTGAATAACCGTAATTCGCCGTATCGACCTGAATAACGTTAACCAGAGTTCTGGCGGATTTAATATTCTTCCGCATTAAAGTTACAAAAGTAGATTTGAGAAGTAGCAGAAAGGTTAATTTAACTGTAAGGTTGTCAAACACATAGTATTGTGTATTTTTATTGACATTCTTCAATATGAATGCGATAATGCTTATTTGATCACATTATACGGTTTATTTCCAAGGCATTGCACCAAGCCATAGCACAGCAATCAAAATATGGAGGTGAAATAATAAAAATTGAAAGAATGCATTTTTCTAAATAAATTTTATAGAAAAATAATTAGTTTTCATCCGGTAGCTTCGAGTTGTTAAAAGGAACACTTCCAGTACCACAACCACCTGTTAGATAACCACACCACATGGGTTAATCATTGATATTGGGTAGATAGCGAACAGTTAGGGAGACAATCAGTCGACAAAGTTTGACAACTATAACGTTAAAGATAACAAAGTACTGCCACTTTATAGTATCAATTGTAATAAATACACTAAATAATATGACATGAAATAAAAGACAAATATAGGAAAAAATGTTATGATTATTGAGTATTTAAAGTAGCATTCAAGTTACAATTAATTTATTAATTATAATATTCAATACCATTTATTCATATAATCAATACAAAAATAATATTCAATACAAAAATGTGTTTAATTATTTGAATGATTTAATTTAACGTTGAACTTACTCAGTGCAAATAAATACTCCTGTAGGTGAAATAAATATCCCAGAACCGATGATCGTCCCAATAATTATAGTAACTCCGTTGAATAGGGTGATTTTTCGTTTCATCACCACCTTTTCCTCCCCCTTAAAATCAACCGGCTTCTTTTCTTCCCCCATGGATACCGTGTATTTACACCGCACAGAATGAACCTAACGACCGGTAGCCGACCGGGTTGAGCAGATGATGCAACTTTCAATTAATTTTCAACAGATCGCATCGGCAACTTAATTGGAATCTGACAGGAATCATTTTACATGAGACTGCACGTACGGTAGCGCAGCTCCCGCTGGCGACCCGTCTGAAATAATACTGAAACGAGCTCGGAAGTGTAGCCATGTGGCTGCGCAAAGTTAGCCGGTCGGATGCCTCACTACACAGAGAAGCACGCATGTGCAGAAGCTAGTAGGATTCGACAATCGCGTGTAGTGCAGACTCGACTGAAACTGTACAAAAGAAAAAGAACGAGCATAATGCAGCTGTCTACGCTCGAGAACATGAATCATCGGGACAAGAAGGGACAGGACTTTTCATCGTTGAGAAATGAGGTGACCGAAATATGAATTTCGAGGTCGCACCGTTAGTTGAAACGAGACGACCGTATTTGCGAAGGCTTTATTAAATTCTTTCAGTATGTACATGATTTCCGCCTGAGTAAACCCAATACGAAGTTGCGTCAGATTTTAAAACTTGGTACTGCTTAGAATATTCCCCTACCCTTTACGTGCATGCTAATAAGAATTGCAATAATACACGAGCATTTGTTAAGGGATGGTAGATCATAATATTTATTCCTGCATAGAATTGTTATTATAATAAAATACCAACAATGGATTGCAAATTCTCTTACTTTATTATATAATTTGTAATATTATTATTAACGTGGATAATTTATATAGCGCCGTGTTCGTATATTTACAACGCCATTTCCGATAAGCAGAAAGAAGCGCCACTTGTCGCTGCCCTTACATACATCCTTACTTCCTTCACAATCATGTGTCTTATCACACACGCTCGACGATTGTTGAGACGCTTACCATTACCGACGGTTGTTGAGACGTTAAGAAGTTGGAAAACATGTTCCTACCAAGTTCTTTTAGGTCTGCTCCGTACGTTTACATACCTTTTAAAATACCTAACATTCATTCTGTGTGTGACTATCTTTTAGTTGAATATTTTTTTCTGATATTATCATCATACGAACCTTACGGATATTTTCCATTTAATTATTTACAAATATCCTCTGAAAACTTTAACTAGAGCACAAAGGTAGGTATACAGATTCTGATTGATTTTGAAATTTATTTTGAGTATTTTTTCTTTGATATTTTTTTAAGCCTTCCGTAAAAATTTGATACGTTTTGAAACTTTCGTTCCTCAGTTGGCATCACAGAATCTCAATAAGTGTTATTTTCTAATACTTATTTTCACGCGTCTAAAATGGTTGAGCTCTACGCAGGTTTGTATATTCACTGGAATTTAAAGTTTGGTAACTTTAAACGGTTCACCCATAAATAACGTTTTTCCGAAAACTCTTTTAGTGTTTTACCAACAATACACTTATTTTTTTGAAAAAATATATATGAATAATAATTTTGTTGCATTCAATAGGCCACTTGTGCAAAGGTTTTGTTAGTGATGCCGTAGGTAATCAGATAGTGTTGTATTAAAGACATTAATACGTACTATACTCAAAACTCCCGCTTTTTACAAATATAGATGGCGCTATCTTTGCGAACCTGTGAAGCAACGACCTTCACCTGAAGTATTAAATAGTTTTTTTCACTGACTAGAGTTGGGGTTTTTTTGTACTTTCCCCAAATAGGTACACTACACAATGAGATATTTTAAGATGTAATAGTGAATAGTCCGGGTCGAAATAGTGTCAAAGTTATATA
>JAPMAF010000973.1:0-12235 GCA_026537445.1 Silvatares holzenthali
TGATATTTGAATGAGTAATAGATAGTTGATGAAGATGATTTCTAATACTACAAATGATTGAATTTGTGGCTGAATTTTATGGCGATGAGATAATTTTTTGCAGTGAACTAAGAGAATCTGATAGAATAAGCACATTTTTTAATTGTCGCTTTTTTTATAATTTTCAGTGCTTCTAATACGGCAGTGCACTCTGCAACAAAAATGGAATTTTCTTTGGTTAATTTAAATTTAAAAATTTATTTTGTATTCAATATAAAAACGCTAGCACCGCTGACTGAATCCACTCTTAACTTAGCTCCATCCGTAAAAAATCATTGGTAAGAAGACCACTTTGTTTGCATAATGTTCTCAAAATTAATATTATTTTGAGAAATAGAGCTGTAAGAATTTTGTCTATTTATTCCAATGAACTGATGTAAAACTATTTTGAATACACGACAAACTGATTTAAAACTATTTTGACGCAGTCGGAAAAATTAATCTAAACAAATTTGTGCAACATTATATTTGGAAGACGGTTCCCATGCGTTAGAACTTATCTTATTTATTTTATAGGGTGGCGTATTCCGACAGATTGGGGATAAGCTGTATGGAAGAGTTTTGATTGAAAGCTCTGTCCTCTGTCCATACACACAAGCTAGAGTAATTAATAAATGCGTAAGACAGAATGAGTGAACTGCACATCTCATTTCATAAATACCATAGAGAATCATCAAGATAAAGGATCCAATTAAATTAAGAAAAACTAATACTCATTCAATAATCCTTGTTTAATGGTAACAAAAATATAGAACATTACATTCTATAACTTGTAATTCAGTTTGCATAAAGTTTATTGAATGCAGCAGTACATGTTAAAGCTCCTGTGTTTTAAACTTTGGTTTACATCATCAATATCACGAAACATATTAACAGATTATTAGTTAGAAGATAATATTCATCAAATACATTCATATACATACGTACATCATTATCACATTAAAGACATATTTATCACATATCCCACAAACACTCATGTCTTTAAGTAAGAGAAATCTAGTATAGGCATAAGTCCATGATACAACAGTTCCAATAGTCACACTTGTCAAGAGAAAAAAAATATCAAATGATTACAATTACGAAATGTAATATGTATTGTATTGTATCAAATTGATGCTTTATTTTTCCAATAACTAATAAGTTTTAATAGATCTATAATATTTCAGTGGAGTAAATAGTATCATTGAAAAAATGTGGTCCAATGATCTTTATTTGTATTTCTAACATAATAGGAGTGTGCTATAAATATTTCCACAAGATAATCTGAGGTTCTACAATCAATAAAGCGCCATTGCTTTCTTCTACGCCAGCGTTTAGAATAACAAATTACATCTAAGCACATTTATGAAATAATTTTACTTTATTTTCCATTATAAATAAATGTGAAAGGCAAAGGACGTATGTCAGAATAGTGTTATGGTGTTTGATCCTCTGCCTACACCTTCGGCGAAACGGTGTGATGCTATATTGTATCGTAAATGTGTTACAACAAAACTGGGTCTAACCGAAATGTGCTTAGAGGCTAACAATACATAAAGTTAACAGCTAAAGTTGACTATATTATCATGACTAGAATATTTATATAATACAGTATCATCAACAAAAGCGACGGTAATTGGGTCTAAAAAGGAATCAGCATTTTAAGGATTCAGCCGAATGCAGCTTTCTCTGATGTGCCTATTTAAAAATTTCTGGTGAGAGAAATCTGCTGAGCAATTCTTACAAACGAATGGGCGACTAGATTGCGTATAAATGTTCTGCCTACGTCTTTTTTTCCCGCAGTATTTGTTGATATGGTTGTGTAGAAACACTACAGAGGTGAAACAGCGACAGCAGTTGGGACACTCGAAAGGCCTTCGAATATCATACTTGGGTCTGGGCAATACGGCCTTGGTCACGGAGGCCGGCCGCACCTTCTCGAAGGTGATGGGGATGTTGGTCTGAGTGACCAATACCATCTTCGGGAGCGACACTATAACAAGCGACAAACATGTAAGTGATCTTATATATTGATTATCAATACAGAACCCAAACAGATAAGAGTAAAGAGAAATTATAAGTTTTAAATAAAACATTCATGATTGTTTGTATTATATATTTAATAATCCACGAAAATGAAGGAAAAAATGGGAAATAATAGAAATAAAATAAAAAATCATACTGATAACTTATCTGGTTGAAAATCAAAAACAAAGATAATTCTCTAAGATGCGCTTCTGTATGGTGGCGCATGCCCTCCTTCCGTCTGCAATGCTTGGTATGGGCAACTGTTGCGACGCTGCATCCTGTGACTTTGTTCGCAAGTCTTGTATTTCACCATCCAGCAGCATACTCCACATTTTTAAGTATTCACCCCTGAAACATTTCTTAAAAAAAAACCACGCAATATATGCAATGCACCAATATGCCTGAGCATTTTACATGGGCGTCAAGCAATATAATTCCAAAGGGACAATATCAAAGTGAAACTGTGCAGATCTTCACCCAACAGGTTTCTCTAATGATTATTTAACAAATGCTGTACATTATAGGAGTGAAAAAATAATGGTTGAGGAGTGGATGTTGACAGGATGAAATAAAAGGGGAAACAAAAAAAATATTATATAAAAAAAGTTGCTTTATTTACTGAATGTCAAGAAGTAAATGCGGCGTAAAAAAAGATTTGTAAACAAATGATCATTACTCTTGCTCTTGAGGTATTCTAAGGCACGATTGACAATTATCTACTTAGAATGTAGCAAAGAAAATAAAAATTTACAAAGGCCGCATCAGACTTATTCCTATGCCTACAGTATATTGTTCATAAGGGCTCTTAAATGTTATCCTCATTACAGCAAATTACGTGAGCATGCCTTTTGTGACACTACGCTGTGTCCCGCGCTGGCCGGGCACCAGCCGGGCTGTCAGTCCCAGGCACAATATGCGTACACATCTAATATACTAGTCTCTGGTAATGTTCATCTATCATTCCATGAATGTAACTATGGCGTGTTCGCTCGTTATAAATTACAAATAACATTATGTTCACATTGGAAAATGATTCTATTTAACTATTTTCACAAAAGCTTTAGCAATAAATATAGCAGAAAAGCATTAGATGAAGTTTTATCTCAAATCTAGTTCCTTTGGAGTTGTAATCAGCCACTTCAGTAGTGCTAAACTATGGTTGCTGGCCACAATCAAGAAATTCTCTAAACACATCGTTTCCGGGAAATGTTTAAATTTGTCTGCATATTATTGCCATTTTTTGCAGAAGCTGACAATACTCGTTTCCTACGTATTATCGGGTTTCCTGCGTATTATTCGGGAAACGTGTTGCGATTATTACACATCATTCCCCGCTACATCATAAGAAACACCAAGGCACAATGAGTTAAATAGCTGACAATATAAAGCAGTGGGACCTCATAGAATGAGACATCCGTACAACCCTGTTTTTTAACTGTTCAAACTAAAGAATAAATATCATTTGCAGAAATTACCCCTAACCCAAGGGATTTAAGTGTTTTTACGTATAAAGTACATAAACCTAGGAGATAAATGCAAAAAAAAATAATATTCAAAGCGATATTAAATAATAAGCAAAATAAAATTACAAATAATAATGGTTTACTTAAGTATGGATATGTCGAAAGGTGACTCCCGACAGAGGAATGCTCATGCCAACAGCCAACATGTCGGCAGTATTGTAAACACACATACAATGCTACTCACTATACTATGCTATACTCATTTTACGCTAACTAACTTATCATATGAGACAGACAATATAAAAATTAATGAGTATTACCACGAAATAATGGAACATGCAATATGGCAAAATCTAAATCCAAAAAGGATATAATAAATATAAAATCAATCAATATTGACTTGGATTGACTTAAATATTGGGGGTGAATAAATATCAACCCCTCTCACTGATTACCTTATCCCTCCCTCCCATAGCACAGCACGGCGCCGCTTGTATTATCGTACACATACTCGCAACTAAAACCACAGTGGCTGCACGCGGCTCGTGCATACATTGAGCATTTCATAACTACACGCTCACACTCACGGCAGCCTCGCCTGCTCTCGTGTCCTCCACGCACGTCTGGAACATCGTGGATTTCACACGGCTCCTTGCGAGAGAAGATACAATGCCGGCACCCTAACACCCTGAGAATTGAGCCTTAGACACAAGATATTACATAATAGTTCCTTATTCCAATGTCAATTATTCTAAAACTAAACTATGCACGCACATATTGTAATATTACTACAGTGAGTTATGAGTTGCGAGTCGAACTCGGAGAAAGGCACTGCGGTTTAGGAATATTGCGGTTACAGCATTACAATTTATAGCCATAGTATAATTAACAGCTCGCCCTGATGCACCATGAACCGTGGACGATCGTCCCTGATGGACGAGGTGTGTTTACGGTTATGGATAATTAAATTCTGTAACAGGCGCATTATTCCATACTTGCATTCGCGAAGGTAGCCTCACAGACAGGCGGAAAGTATTGAAAATGCGGTCACTGCTCACACTACAAAATATATTATATCACTGGCGTCTGTAATAATTCAACTATTATATTTATTGCGCCTTTCAAATATGAGTTACAATTATATTAACGTTTAACACCTTACAACAGCAAATGGAATCACAAAAATAAATGCGCTTAACACACCCAAGTAAAAATGTCATTGCAAGAGAAATAACAATTCTTCGGAATCAAATGATATTTCTAATTTATGGGATCAGAAACTCATATGCTTTTACAATACACTATTACTGGACATATTCTGAATACATAGCATATCCATAAATGGCAAATAGAAAGCTAGTTTAGCAGGGATGCAAATATACAAGTGCAGACCGAATTCCAGCAGCTAACGGACATTTTATATTTCATTACCAAGATCGTATATGAATTATGATTATTTGCCATTAGAATTTTTGATTAACATACAGTTTCTGTTCAATTGTCTGCGTGTCATTGAGAATTGTATGACATGTTCCACTCGTGAGTGAGTTTCGTAATGTAAACACCGCACACTTGTCGCATTGAGTAAATGCAATAAGTATCAAATCGTTATGGACTTACAGTAACATTTTTCTGGATATGTGTGTTGATTGTATCACTATTTCTCAAGTGAGCAGTTAAATTAATCCGTACAATAGTGTCAATCAGCTAGCGTTCTAAAAAATATTATAAAAAGATATTTACGAATAACACATATTAACAAAAAAATCATACATTGCATCCTGAATGCAGAATGCGGAAAAAATCCAAATCACGGCCATACAAAAATATGTTTAATATATAATTATGGTACTGTTTCCAAGTGGAAAATAATAAATCTAATAAAATAGGAAATTGTAGCTAAATTAAAGACAAGAATTTCCTCAAAACAAAACAAAAAATAATGGCTTTGATGGAATTTATGTTAAAAGAATCAGAAAGGTAGATTCGATTGTTATGTATCACATCAATTGCAGTTAACAAAACTAAAACTGTATCACTCTCACACTTTGCATTCTCCAAATGTGTTGCAAAGATGACTGAACATACATTAAAATAAAATATCATAAGAAATAGTCAGATGTCAGACTGCTCGTCAGTCAATCGGACGTGCAACAGGAAACATCGGTTACTTGTAAAGATATATGTAGTGTTACAAAAGAGAATTGATGGTAAATATTATAATATAGTGCAAATTAATTGTATGTAACGAACAAGAGAAAACTAATGATGTCCAAGAACTATTGGTGAATTAGTATTCCATCGCCGAGTGTAATAAAATAACATACATACAATGGAAGGAATGTTGCAATTTTAGATATTAAAAAAAGATTAGAGAAAAAAGAACAAAAGATTTTTACAGTAAAAAACATGATTATAAATAATAAATGCTTTTGTTCGTTGAATAATATAATAAATGCGTAGGTTCTGCTTAAAATAGCACCTTAATTGAACTAAGACACATTAACAAAATGTTCAAAAAACATCCATTAAGGAAAACTAAAAATATCGATTGAGGATGTACTAGACTGTACTGCATTGTATCAGTAATTAGAGACTATGTGCAAGCGTCAATGTTGTCTGTACGCATAGCTTGGTCAGGTTTGAGGTAGACTTTCTCGCGGTGCATGCGCTCCATGTGGCGGGCGATGTGCATCTTCTGTTTGGCCCGATACACGCAGTGCGGACACTGGAACTGAGGCTCCTTGCCGCACTCCCACTTCTGGTGGTTCCGCAGGGAGGACTTCAGCTTGTACACCCGGCCGCAGTCGGAGCACGCGAAGCCGCCGTCCCGGGGGGAGCCGCTCTCCCGCAGCGTCGCCATCACGGGCAGCGCCAGCCGCGCCGACCACTGCTCCCATGTGAGGCCGCCGATCCGGGTGAAGCTCACGTCCTCCGCTGCAACAGGCACAATACCAGGTGGAATACCATCGCACACGCACCCATCCCACCTCACACGCACCCATCCCACCTCACACATACTCTAATAAAGCCAACAGTATATACAAATATTCAGTTTTGCTTTATACGAGCAGTCGTGAATGGTGAATTCTCAAAGAACAATGATATTTACAAGTAAGTGGTCACCAAATGCATGGATCTATTTGTGCAAATGATATTCAATGCTTCATAAGTAGATGAAAATCAGCATTCCAATACGGGAAACTTAATGCAACATCGATGGCTCTGTTCGTAGTCGGAATAATCGCAGAGCATGCATGAGGAGGTGTATGAATGTGGAAGAAGCAAGAGATGTATGTCAGGATAGAATAGTCTGGCGCTCGATCTTCTCTGCCTACCCCTTCGGAGAAACGGCGTGATTGTATAATAATAATGCAACATTTTCACTCCATCGAGCAATTTGTCGGAACAAAATAATAAAAGACTACCAAAATTTGTATAACGCTAGGTTAGGTTAGGTTGGAAAGATAACATTTGAAAAGCGAGAGAGGATTAAGAAATTTTTTTTTGTGAAAATATCCAATATTGGGTAAAAAAAAATTTTTCAGTAAATTCTAAATAGTTATATTTTTACAATTGAAAGAATGGTGTAAAAGTGGAGGTACCAAAATACATTCTAGATAGAACAAAGATAGGAAAATAGAAAGCTGAGAATGTTGTAATTTTATAGATTCTGCAGTATGAATGGATGTTGAAGACGGTAGGAAAGCAGAACAATTAAAATAACAAATATAAGGGTGATAACGTGATGAACGTCGAAATAAGAAATGTTAATATAAATAATGGAACCAAACACTTTACATACAACATAATATAATATAATACAATAGCAACATAAATCATGAAGCATTACAAAACTGGTGTGAAGCTGAGATGAAGACTGTGAACATAGATAGCACACGCCACTGTGCATGCTGTCAGTGGCAGTGTGAGATTTAGTGGCGAGTACTTACATATCGGAGGCACCGGAAGCATTTAAAATAAATAAATAAATAATTTAGTACGTAAAAACCAAGGCAATAAATGAAAACAAAATTAAATTAGAATAAAACATTTATTACTGTGACACCATACAAAACAAAAAAACTGTTAGGGTACAAAAACAAAAATCAAGGCGGTGAAATGGAACAAATAAAAAAATATCGAAAGCACAAAGAGTTACACATCGGGTACACACTGGAAGTTCCGGCAGTCGGTTGCTCAGGATCATTCCACTATCTTACCCGACATCAGCTTCCGTTCGCCTCGGTTTCTCAGTCTTTGTCCAATAAACCGATCATCTGGTCTGCGGATCCACCTGAAAAATCATTTGGGTTAATAACATCATCAACAGTAGTATCCTATTGATAGATATGTACGCAGTAATACAGTTGCGATCCTGATCATGCAAGGAATGAATGAAATATTACCATTTGGTGGTGTCATGCCATGCCACGCCACACTACTCCACTTCGCGTCTTTCAGTTCTGCATTTCAACACTTTAACAGGATATTCTCGCAGTAAGCTACAATGTAAAGCAGCGGAGCTAGGTAATGAGATTACCTTTAACCTAAAAAGTTAATATAAGAAACGAATTTAGATAATTAAAACAATTAACATAATAGTTTCACAATATTTATTTCAATATTAACAAGTCAACCAGTGAACCCATATATATAAATAAATATATAACATTCTCAAGAAACATCACAATTTCTTTAACAATTTAGTAAAAAGTACGAAATGAAAACAATGCTTAACAATGTTCAATATTATAGTATCACTAATTCATACTTGGAATCATAAAAGCTAACACTCGAGTAGAGTCCCTACTTTACGGTATTGCCGATTTAATAAATATATCTGTATATATAAATATTTCTATTTGGAATATTTACTAGCCTAATAAAATATGAATATTCTCAATAATAATATTTAATTGATCTAACAATCGAGTGCAAAGGCACTATAATCGACCAAAGTAACAAGATTTCCCAATCGAAGGTACTGAAAGAGTAAACCGATAGACATTTAAAATACCATCTTGTATTCAGTCTTAAGTTTTCTACTTTGCCTAACGAGAGATTACAGTAACAATTACAGTAATTAAATGTAAACCTAATCTGGAATAATATTCTTGTCAACACCAGAAATAATATCACTCGTTTCTAATGTATCAGGTATATCACTAACTCATCATTCATGGGAATGTTATGTTACATTTTAAATACGATTCGATAACATTATATAAAAATATATAAAGAATAAATTTCTCTGAAAAATAAATAAAAAAATCTTGTACAGTTTTGGTTCAAAAAAACTTTGGCAAATCGTATCAAGGTAAAGTACGAGTCGAATACGAACGAACACGACAGTGTGATTCACACGTTGAACTTCTTGGTCTTGCGCAACTTGGTATTGGCGAAGGCCGTCCATTCGGCATTGTGGTGCTTGCGAATGTGCACCCCCAGGTTGCCCCGCTGCTTGGCGCAGTACGAGCAGTAGGGGCAGGCGTGCGCCGGCGGCTTCCCTCCGCATTCGACGCTCTCGTGGCGGCGCAGCGTGGACTTCCAGCGGTAGCGCTTGTTGCAGTGCCGGCACTCGAACTGCTGCGTCGGGTCCGCCTCCGAGCAGCGCCCTCGCGACCGCCGCACGCCCTGCTCCTCCTCCTCCTTCACCGCCGACTGCAGCCCGAACACCTCCGCCTCGTCCGGCAGCTGGATCTCGTCTAAATCGTATTCCGGCTCCGATTCGCACTTGCCAAATATCTTCCCCTCGCTTTCCTCCTTCGTTATTACATTGTTATTCTGCAGGAAGGTTTCTTCGTAGAGCTTGGCGTTGGCCCTCTCCGCCAGCCGCAGGACTTCGGCCACGTTCATGGGGAGGGGGAGGGTGGCATCACCCGGCGACCCGGTGAGACCTTCCTCGACCCCCGATGTGCGAGCTTCTGTAAAACAAGCATTATGTCAACACGTTAAACGGGTGTACACACAGTCACACCGTCCAAAGGCAGAAAATACACAATACAAAATATATGAAAAAATAAGCAGAGACAAAAACAAAATAAATTAAAAGTATTTATTTGACATACATCTATATAAACAGCAAACCGAAATAGATACATGAAAAGAAAACATAAAAAATTTTCTAATCACTACTGAATAATCACTACAGAATAAAATAACTTTCAATCCATTGCTAGTGTTACCATGCGCACATGCGTGTTAAACAACATTTTATGTTAAATCATAGCGAACGCCATTCCACTAATTGACTGATGGTTTGTAATATATATTTTACTTTGGTATGATAACGGATGACAGACAGGGGCAGGTATTAACTGGTACGCGAGTCCCCTCAGGTAGATCTCGCTCGGAACAGCAACTTGGCTGTTGCAACATCAATATCACAAAATATCGGTACGATATGTTGCTCCGTGTGTTTCCTATATGCGAACCTGAAAAAATGTTGCCTTTAAGAAATTAATAAATGAAAATTAAGCAATATGGCAAATGCAATACAGAAAATATATTAACATTGATGTAACAGTGAAGAATTCAAAGTACTTACCGACATGTGTCGTTATATAAAAATGGGATATTTGTACTTATATATGGGGTGTAATGAAATAAAATTGTACCATTTAAATATGATATAATTTGAGTAAAAATTTTACAACTATCTTTCCATTCTGCAAAGACACTCTTAATGGAAGACAAAAATTACATAATCAGTCGATTTAGCTTACATGATCCTATAAAATATATAAAAACTAACAATATTCTTTACTTTTATAAAATAGTCATCACAATATTATTGTATTACTTGAAACAGAGGCACTTCAGCAGCCTTGATATTTGATGATCCATTGGAGGAATTCTAATCTAATCAATCCTCTACTACCCTGATCTGTAATGTAACGTGACAGACCGTACCATCCATCCATTTTGAATAATATATCATTTAATACTATAATAAATGAAGATGTGCAAATTTTGATGAATTTTACCACAATCACAACACCATATTAAATTTTTAAATAGAGACAACATTTAATAAAATGTTAGTGTGATGATTTAAATCTAAATAAATATCACAGGAATTTGGGACAAAAATGTCAGAATAACAATCATATTTGATATAAACTAGTTAAGGATATCAGCGGTGTGACCCATAGGTTGACACAAAAATACCGTATTAAACGCAGAAGTATAGTATGTATAAACAAAACTATTCTAATTTCTAACATAGTATTTGTAGATAAAAGCTATAATATTGAGTATATTTCACAAGGCACCGTCGCAAGGCAATCTCATCGAATCGGAAGCAACATCTACCACGCCACACCCACACGTACGCGCACGCATATACACACATCGCACACTGCATCAGACGGACAGTTTGGATAGATGCTTCTTTTCAATATGTCTCTTAAGCTCATTACGGCGATGATTCCCATGCGGGCAATGAGGACATTTGTATTGCGGTTCTCGTCCACATTCCAAATTGATGTGACGAACTAAATTTTTCCTCGCATTATATGTCCTATGGCAATTCGGGCATCTAAATCCTTTAGGTGTTGAATACTCTTCACATGGCAAAGATGCATTTTTCTTAGTGTCAGCCATTTTCATCACTTTCAGTTTTTCTTCGTCTTTAGATATGTTGCTATCGTTTAAATCTAGGTTTGTAGGAAATATTTTTTTATCAGGGCAGTTAATCATTTTGCTCTTTGATTTATTACTGTCTATGGCATTTGCGGCGGATGACACGCTGGAAGCTATAAAAAAGGTTAATATAAGAATAACTGGTCGATAGGTTACATCAAAAGATTAACACAATTTAAATAAATATTTGAATATTTACCATGATCAATATCATCATGGAGAGAAGATTCCTTGTCCAAGTCAATAACTAGTTCTTCATCGCCTATGTTTTCTGATAATTTGGCAGCCTTCGAAGGAGTAATTCTGCCTGAAAGTGGAACAAAACCAAACCTTTATCTATCATAAACTGTGAATAAAAAGTCTACGCCCATAATGCAAAACAATAATTATTAGATAGGGATCCAAAACTCTGGATGCTCCTATATAGATGTCTCACATAACATAAACCAGCACACACTCGACACAAAATGCATACTGTTATAGGCCACAAAAAATGATTTAGAATAACGTCACCTCAACACCATGTCATTATCATTAGTTTGTATGCATTTAAAATGACCTTCTTCAAATACAAAACTATTATCATTTAAATTTTTAAGGGACATACGCTAAAATAAAACCATTATGAATCATAAAACATACAATATTTATTTAATAACCAAGTAATTTAGACTTTCTAAATATTCTTAATTCGTATAATATTAAATAATCTTAGGTTTGTAGTCAGTGATTGCATTAGAAGTCAAATATTGGTACAATATTTCCTAAACATTGCACGGCTTGCGTACAACACTTAGAATAAATGTGAATAATACAAATAGAATAAAAAATTAAAAAAAAACCAAATGACTTAAGTAACAAGCTATTTGCTTAAATTAATTATAAATATTAAATAATATGTCTATTCAATAAATAGGTATTAAATAATATGTCTATAAAGAATGATTTTTTTTAATTCAATATAAGTTGAAAAGTTGAAGCTAAAATGTGCCAAAACACTTTCTCTAATAGCATGCAGTGGCGGATTTACCCCTCGAGAGGCCCGAGGCGCACTCCAATTTTCAGCCCCCCCTCCCCCT
>JAPMAF010000974.1:0-12234 GCA_026537445.1 Silvatares holzenthali
CGGTCTCGTGGTCGAGTGGTTAAAGGCGCTTGACTAAAGCGTTGGAGGAACGCTGGAGGTCGCGGGTTCGAATCTCGTCGGAGTGAAAAATAAAATGTATATAAAAATGCATTTTTCTAATCCGGTTTTAAAATATATGTATAAAAATATATTAAAAAAAACAGCGAAAAAATGCATTTCAAAATATATATTCACTCTAGACTAGGTTTGTAACTGTACAATTGCACATATAAGTGCTGTGTAGCAGCCGAAGGAGAGATTGAAAACCTGGCTACTCAATTCTAATCACGAAACATGGATAAATTCATTTCACGTGGCTTACAATGCTGAACGGTGGTTTTGCTCCAGGGCGATACAAGATCTACCACTCTTTTCCAGTACAGAGTGAATATATGTTTTTGAAATGCATTTTTTTTTCGCTGTTTTTTGATTTTTTAAATATGTTTTTATACATATATTTAAAACCTGAATAGAAAAATGCATTTTAAATACATATTTTTTTTCACTCCGGCGGGATTCGAACCCGTGACCTCCAACGCTTTAGTCAAGTGCCTTTAACCACTGGACCACGAGACCGATAAAACACAGCACTCTCCGTTCGTAATTGCAGGCCCCATAAAGTGAAACATTAACTCTATCGCTGACCAATGATATTGTTTTAACCTTTTTCTTATAGTTCCGTACGAGTATGTGGTTATATAGAATTGAATAATTTCTTATTGTTCCATACAAGTTTATTCGGAAGAGGCATTATCTACATGATGATGTACATATAGACATTCTATCATACGTTGCAGTTAACAATTCATACTATTCATAAACGACTAACATAACTATACATAATAGGTCTATTTCAATAGAAACGATATTGATAAAATCAAAATGATCGTATCGTTAAGCATTTGAAGCTCAGCTATTCTGAGCCATCATTGTTTCTGCAGACGCCCTATTTATTTATTTGCACAAATAACGTTAGAATTCCCCATATATCGACAATACATCTAAAACATAACCACTTAAAGACTTGAAATTATTATTGTACAATATATTTCACTTTCTCTTCGGTTACTTTGTAGTTCATTTTTAAATCCTATTTATATTTATTTTTAAATCTTTAACCACTATACATTATATAATGAATTCTTTTAACTAGTTTTCACTTATCAGCAAGTCATATTCTAAATATTAAAGACTTCTGTGATCAAGACATAAATAAAAAAAATAAAAAAAAAAAAGATTATTGTACAAATTCACAATCATTCACCTTTCGGAATCAGAATATAGTACAGTCAAACATCATTCGAGAGTGTGAGAATATATTTATAGGTTTCTTTCTCCAGTTGGAAAATAAAAATGAGGCAGTACATATCTGATATACGAGTAGGTAGGTACTGAATGCTTGCGACGCATCGCGGTTGATACTGTTTTATGCGGCGATGCGGTGATCAAGTTCAGATGTCTAACTTCTCTAATCAAAGCAGCGCATTTCAAACCCGTTTGCTAAGCGTACCTACTGTGTACTGAAACACATTTACAAAATGACCAAATCTTACAATATATCAAATTCAGATCGGTTAATTATTATTGATTAAAAATAAATCATTTTACAGCCATAATATGTTTTCCACGATTAAACGTACAAATATGTTTAGATGTGGAGAGTTGTCCAGTTTTCATGGCAGCCAATTTTTCCACACTTTTAACCCTAATAATATACTATCTGTTCAAAAGATCGAAGTAAATCAAGAATACTGTTTCCATAGTAAACATGAACTAATTATCACAGGCTTCAAATGTGATACTACCTGCATCGGAGTAAGTCATCATCGGACTACAGCGACATCACCATTCGAGAGAGATCCAAATACTGTGCTAAACTTGACCAATCCTGAAATTTCTCTAAGGTGCTATCGTCACAATAATATAACAGGATTTTCTATCTTTTCTATTATTATTATTATTATTCTATATTTATATTCACCACTCGTTATTCACAATGATGAAAAGATGAAGGGAAACAGTACACGGCGTAAAGTTATGTCTGTTAATAAAAACAATAATTACATCTGTAGAAATGGATGCTGAAATGAATGATAATTTAACGATCTCGCATTATAATACTTGATGAGAGGACTAATGACACAGCAAGTCAAAGGATACGTCTTATCTTAATTATAAATAAGATTTTTTACGACTGTTTAATCTCCATATTTCACATTTATTCACAATTCACTTCTTTAATTTTGTGATACTCCGATTTTAGTCATCATGGTAGGGAGAATTTCGTTCACAAGATATTAAAGAGATATCCTTGCCATTGCTAAAAAAGAGGATTTTTATTGATTTATTTTATCACCGTCTTTTATAATCTTAATTGTTCTAATTCATATATTTATTTCTTTATATAAGCCAGGGCCGAGACATCAATCAAAGAGTTATTGTTAGAGAATGTACGTGGTTGGAAGTCTTATTCCAACATGTTCCCGTACAGGGACGCAGTGGATATAAAATATTCGTAGTAAAATATCGCAGTTCTTATTTGTGTGCCAGCTTTTGATAAACCGACACGAGAATTTTGTAAGAGGACGTCTTTATATCATGCTATATTGTCTGAACGTGTATTTATAACATGTTTTACATCGTATACCAGAACGTTCGAGGCATCAAACTAACTCATCAGATATCATAGACCAAGCCCTCGTTTCTATTTAAACATACTGCACGGATGGGACAGAAAGAAACAGAGGTTACACCGAGAATAGCAGTAACATCGGCAGCGGCAGCAGTAGGAGCAAGAATGATATCCATCGGCGCTGCAAAGTTAGTTGGAACTAGAGCAATAACACTATACGATATTATGGTTTTGGCAGCGGGCAATCTGCCAGTTGCTCTCGCACACTTCACACATGCCCGTGTTGCCATTTCTTGACTGGAGAGTCGAAATTCAAAAGCCCGATTACACTTCATTGCGTATCGTTATGTGAAGTTTAAAAAAGCGGTGCTTCACATTGTTGAAAATACGCGCCTAAATGAATCGCGGCGCAATCTTTTAGGAATAATAATGCAGTTTAGGACTATTAGAACAAAGCAGAACATCCACATAAAAACACCTGGGATGTTTGTTATTTTTAAATTAATCGACAAATGTCCATGAAACGTAACGAAAAGCTCAATTGAAGTTAGAAAGGCAAAATATGTGTTTCAGTTCAATTCTGCTTCCGCTATTGTATTGTATTGTGTATGGTCAAACATTTACAAGCATTCGAATAATGGAAACCGAGATAATTAGAGCCAATTTTTTAATCACAAACTATTTTAATTTGTCGAATAAGTGCATTCTATTTTTCAATATCGTTTACCGTATTAAAAAATAAAATGCACATTCGACAGATAAAATTATCTCGTGATAATCGGCCCTTCGAATAAAAAACGATACAGCACTACTACGTATACGCTTAATAGTAACTTGAATCTGTTTCATGTCATTTTAAGCGAAACCTTGTGAAATGTCTAGTGCTTTCTTAAAGCCGAAAAGACTTTAGCGAATTAATATCTGTAAAATAATCTATCGAACGTTTTATAAAATAATACATTTTAATGACAATGTCCTTTATATTCATTATTTCTGCAGCAACGCTACTTGATCATATTTTACATAAGACTTTTTAATTACACTGGATATGGTGTGGGGTCAAAATGAGCCTTTGCCAGGTTCGTGCAGTTAAATGTGCGTTAAATGGTCTCAACCCTCAATAATAATTAAGAAATAAATAATATATTTATTACTTATATACAACACGTAGAAACATATACGTATTCATTTTCCGGCATCATCACATCATCATTATTTTCGACGCCATTATTATCAATTCATATAAACATTGTTTACATAATAGGTATACCGTAATTGTAAAACATGTGATTTGTGATTAGTGGCTTATGCCGATCGTAATTCAATATTGTCGTATGTTTAACTAGAATCTAATTGGAGTTTTCACACCTTATACGAAAATTTTTGGAACATCTTATACAAACATATAATCTAATCACTTCCACATATTTATACACTAACTTTGTCGCGTGCGGCACCGGACACCGGGCAGCGTGCGCGCGTGTATACAGACATATATACTCAGCGGATAGTAATCTGAGAAGTGAGCGGAGTAAAATTGAACTTATCGACTGCTGACATTCATCTTCTCGGAACCAGACTTATCGTGTCGAGTATATAACATTTTAACTCATAACATTTGTGCAATAAAACCATTCACCTATGTCCTTACAGCACTATTCAGTTGGAATGTTTTAATTTTTATAAATAATTAGACAAGATGAAATTTATCAAAGTTTTCTTAAAAGTAAATATTGCAAAAAATATTCATATCGGTAGGTAGGTACATTAATCAAGCCGGTATTTTTTCAGAGCAGAATCGTTTTAATATAAAAAATGTAACTGTTTCAGTGAGAAAACAATACACGTCGACTGATGAAAACGTTTTTCTCGCTTATAAATATGCCTCGAGAATATTAAAGTTAGATAAACCAACCTTTCGTTCAGAAATAACCAACACGAGGACGACGAGAACATACACAGTGGTTTGACAGTTCTCGGGAAGTATTCGTGTATATAGGTGAAAATAATATTTTTGCGATAGTGACGTTGAGAAAAATAAATTTATTATAATGCAAACTCACCCTATTATTCCTCGGCCCACTTATAAACGGTGACAAATTATATCCACGGCTTAAATCTAGTTTTATTAACATTTTGCACCTAGAAGCGCAGACACTCGACGCCATTTTCAAAATATACTGAAGGCCCAGGGTAACCACAATAACGGAACAAAAACTAAAGAGCTATCATTTCAAATGTCAAAAGTGTTTTATATTTCAGAAAGTAAAATAATCACTTCAAAAACTGATTTTATATCGGAAATTTATATTGGAATATATATTTCGACTCTATGGACTCAAAGTTTTTGCCGTTACTTTACAAGTTTAAAAGTGACACTACGAATGTTATGTTGGTCACATCGCAATCTCTCAATTCTCAATTTTGTTCACGTTCAGCACGATTTTGCTATAGCTATTCCTCTCGAACTACTACGAAATAAAACACTTATCTGAAATACCATATCACGTTGACAACAGCCAGTGTTGCTAACTTCACTCGGCATGATATTGTATATTTTCTGTTTTCAAGGGGCATATTTTTATTCCGCGATTATCGGTGTTTCCTGCAGAATTCCGTGTTTCAATTAATTATTATTATCATTTTATATAATTCCGCGGCTAGCTTTATTATGGTTATTCCTGAATATAAATTAAGTACCGTACTATACGGGCATTCGTTAGATGTAAGATGCGTGTCTGTTACTAAAGATGAGTGCATACTGTCATCTTCTAGAGATAAAACTGCCAAATTGTGGCATCCTGAAAGGTAAGATTTAGTTCGTATATCTTCGTAACAATTTACGTTCAGTAACAATATTGACTTTTATTTTGCACGTTCCAGAATGAAAGATTTTGCAACCGAGGTTACTTACAAAGGACATAGTAATTTCGTTTCCTCCGTATGTTTTATTCAACCCTGCGAAGCTCACCCGGACGGCTTGGTCGTCACCGGTAGCAATGATAGTACAATATGCGCTTACAACATACAAGATCCCGTCCCTATCGTTATTCTCAAAGGACACGAAAATGTCGTCTGCAATGTGTCACCCGGTAGGACTCCAGGATCACTTTTAAGGTTAGAAATTTACTCTTTCCACCAACATATGTATTAAGAAACAACGTTTGATTATTATACTTCATAGTTCATTACTATCATTGACTGATGTGTTACTTGTAGCGCAAGCTGGGATAACACTGGACGAGTATGGTCTCTGAATGTATTAGACTCTCCCGTATTAACCCTCAAAGGGCATTCAGCAGCTGTATGGGCAATTGTAGAATTAGGAAATACGACTCTCGCTACAGCTTCTGCTGACAAAACTATTATTATTTGGAATAAAGAGGGAGGCAAAATCAAAACTCTCACTGGTAAGCTATATTATCTCAAACTAAACATATTTATTCTAACTAAACATACAAATAAATAAATAAATATTTATATCTAAATAAATAAATAAATATTTATACTTATACTAAATATATCTAAATAAATAAATACATATTTATATCTATACTAAACATATAAATAAATAAATATTTAATTCAATTCTGTTTACTGTGTAATATGGGTATTTTTATAATGGATACCATAGGCCTGTTTCGGTAGTGCGCCTATGTGAGAATTGTATGAGAAAAATTAATCCTTACGAAGTGGCAATGACGAAATGCTTTATGTATATATTTATGTAATGTGTTTTGGTTAGGTCATACGGATTGTGTGCGAGCCTTGGCAGTAGCAAACAATGATTCATTCTTCAGTTGTGGGAATGATGCTACCATCAGACTTTGGTCCAATAAAGGGGAATGTCTCAATACATATTTCGGGCATTCTAACTATATCTATAGGTTAGTATAAATACTTTATTATTAATGTTTCTTGGACTATCTTCAGTAATTTATTGCTGAAGGCGAGAAGTGGGAATAAAGAGAGCACCGTACATTATTAGTAGTTATTAATAACACAAATAACTTATATAGCTCTGTTTGCGTGAGAAAATTACCTCAAGGTACAGTTATGCCGATTTGATTCCGATATCGGTTTACAGCACTGAAAATCGACAAAGAATATTTTTGCTGGTAATTTTGTCTATTTTTCTATGTGATCAAGTAATTATTGCAGAATTTATTTGCAAAATTAATCGGAGCTACTTTTTATGTGCTCACCAGCCCGAAGCTAGGGCCGAACTATCTTTGGTTATTCTTATCTTATCTTTGGTTACTTTGTGATCCATTTTTAATTTATTCGTTTTTAATATTCTTTTCGGTGTTTGACCACAAAACTTTATAACCAAAGAAATATTAAATACAAATAGAATAAAAGTCCTAGAAAAGAGTCCTGCAGTACAACAGTGTCAGCTAGAGAAGTAGTGGTTATTGTACACCACAGTCATATAGATGCCGCTGATACTGGTGCTATCTGTTTCAGTATCTGCCTCAATCCTTACCTGGGAAATTCTTGTTTTGTGACTGGCGGGGAAGATTCTACAGTGCGTGTTTGGTTGGCCGGTGATAATGTTTGTACCATTGCATTACCTGCTCAGTCTGTGTGGAGTGTCACTTGTTTATCTAATGGTGATATTGTAACTGGTATGTTTTTATTGTTATCGACTATATCGTTATATATTTGTATTTTGCTCATTAACTTATTTGTCCACTTCCACCATCATCCACTTCAATTACAGTGATAGGATTTTATTATGTTCGGTAAATGAAATGGAATATTTTGCTGTAGGCTCCAGTGATGGTTTAGTAAGAGTGTTCAGTACGGATGCACGTCGATATGCTGATGAAAATGTATTAAAATCTTTCGAGGAAGAAGCTTCAAAATTGCAAGAGGCATCTTCGCAGGAGATTGGGGGTGTCAAAATTACAGAGTAAGTTTTACAATAATAACTTTTGATTGACTGCGATCAATATTATCTTGCACACAAGAGTATGTTCGTAATACCGAAACTTAACTTGTGTTTTTTCTCTCTTCTGACTAGTCAACAATAATCAATGTTTCGCAAAAAGTCTAGTGAATTAGTATTAATGATATGTAGCCTCGTATCATTTTTAGCTTTTACAAATGGAAAATTTAACATAGTTATTATCATAAATATCTATAAACATGTATTGAGATATATTTTTCTTCTAACACTCATCCTGGGTAAAAAAATCCAATATGTTAAATATAACTGTAATCTAAAATATGAATATATTTTTTATCTGAACATGATTATTAGTCATATAAGCTAGTAATGTGAAATTATGTTCTATTTAAGTCTACCTGGCCCAGAAGTGTTGTTTGAACCTGGTAAAATTGATGGACAAACTAAATTGGTTAGGAAAGGAACAAATGTGAAATGTTATTCGTGGAGTGTAACCTCTCAGACTTGGAATGAAGTGGGCGATGTCATGGGATCGGCCGGGCCGTCAGAAGGGAAAACTACATTCGAGGGCAAAGTAAGTTTTGTAGTTTGATTACAAAGTCAGTCTTCATTTTTCTTGCATGTATAATCCGATATATGCTTTTATATCACAATGAAATTGTTCCTTTTTACCCTAACATCATTATTCAGTAGATTTATTTTAAAACTTTTTTCAAATATAAATATTGTAATGTTGTCAATATATAGATTTAACTATATTTAGCTAAACAAATTTATACAAAATGGCCAAAACTCGTTTCTCAATTTTATTTTTATAGAACATTTTGTTTGCATTGTATACTTTAATGGGGGAGCACCTGTTACAAGGGCTCTTTTCAGGATGGAATAGTTTTTTAACTTTTTTATCTTTTTCAGGAATATGATTTTGTGTTCAGTGTAGATGTGGAAGATGGAAAACCTCCCATTAAGTTGCCCTACAATCTGGGAGAAGATCCATGGGTAGCATCGCAAGGATTTATTCACAAGTATGTAATATGTGTATCTAACAGGAGTTCCAATTTTTATAATACATTTTTCTTTATCTTAATTATTGATAATGCTAAATATTTTCAGAAATAATCTACCTCAAGTATATCTAGAGCAAGTGGCTAATTTTATTCTTAAAAATTCTGGACAAATTGACAATAAAGGTGCCAATACAGGGTAACACTATAAATTTTATTTTTAATATACTAAATTTTCAAGTTTCCAATAAATTAGTTAACTGTTTCTACGTGGCACCATTGTGTCACAAACCTAATCCTGAATCAATTATTTAAAAACCTACTATATTATAAAAAAAATGCTTAAATGTATGTATGATAATATCACCATTTTTTTACTAATAGTGTATGGACTTGTAAATTTTTTGATCATGAAAGCCTATGGCAATAACATCACTTATGTTTATCATTACTCTTGCTTCTTCCTCAATCAATAAATCATATTATTTATTTCCCAATAATCACTTTAAGAAAGTAATCCATGCAAACATAACAATGCAAATTGACAGTAGTTATATTGAATAATCTTAGAGCAATAAGGTTGTGTAAGGTAGTTTAGATAAACTGAAAGCAATTTATCTGAGCTTGCTAGACACATAACATTACACATTCCCTCCTCCATTTACACGAGTCCTCCAGGGAAAAAAACAATATATTGATTAAATAGAAAAATATGAAAAATTTGTTTATATCAGGAAATGTTAACAATTTATCCTCTCACCAAAATAATATATTTTTGGTTAGAGATAAAATTGAGCAAAATTTGCTTCTAAATTGCATGAAATTGCTACATTGTAAGTCAAAGTATAGTCATATGCGGTGGACCTCAATGGTATAATTTTAGCTATTCAATAAATGTGTGCAATGTGAGAGAATTTTTAATTATAACATTAATATCATACTGTTTTGTATATTCTAAAATATATAGTTCCTTCTTAATAGATACCTGGTTACATAACATATTACTGTAAATTCTACAACATTGTATTTGTGTTTATAGTGATAAACACATCTGAATGAATTATATCTGGTATGATCTGACTTGAATTGTTCTTGACATATTATAATTATTTGCGTAGTGCGTTTGATGCTGTTAAACTGCTTGTTAAATGTACTATTAAATGGTATAGAGCTTACATGGATCCATTCACCGGTGGATCTCGTTACGTACCTGGAACTGGCATCACCACACAAGGTGTTGCAGGTAGCAATGCTGACCCCTTCACGGGAACATCAAGCTATTCAACATCAGGAGGAACGGCCCAAAGTACACCCACCTTATTTCCTCAAAAAACATATTTCAGGTGAAGATTTACATCTATCTGCATCCAAATACATTAATTTCACAGGTTTCTATCCATCATTTGACATCTGGCTGATGAAAGATTTTTTTTCCAGGTTCGAACAAGGCAATCTGACTCTTATATTTGATAAATTAAAAGAATTCAATGAGAAATCTGGTGACACTAAATTTTCTCACTCAGATCTAGAAGAAATAGTTAAACTAGCAGATAGTGTAAGTGTAAATTATTTTAATTGCATTAACTATTAAAAGTGGTTGAATGGCAGTCCATAATAGAGTATTGGTGCCAACTTTGATGTATGGAAGTGAGGTGTGGACATGGCAGAGAAGGAATGAAAGCAGAATAAATGCCATTAGATGAAATCTCTTAGAAGAATGTGTAGTAAAACAGTGTAGGACAGAGTGAAGAATTTAGATATAAGGAAAAAGTGTGGAGCGGGTATGAGCGTTATTGATAAAATGAAGAAAAAATCCTTGAGATGGTTTGGGCATGTTGAACGAATGGATACAGAGAGATTAGTACGGAAAATTTACAATGCGAATGTAGGAGGTATGCCTAAGGAAATTGTGGTATGAGCGGATTAACCAAATTCTAATCAGTGGCTCTGTTCATAGTCGTAATAATCACAAAGTATGGATGAGGAGATGTATGAATGTGGATGAGACAAGAGATGTGTGTCAGGATAGAGTTTTGTGGCACTCGTTCCTCTCCGCCTACCCCTTTGGAGAAACAGCATGATGGTATATTGCAAATTATCATTGGTATGGGAAAGGACAGAAGGCGGAATTGGTGATACTTGACGAAATGCTCATTGAATTTAACTATTTAGTGCTGTTACTTTCGTTTTTTAGAAATCGGACTACAGTGCGGAAGCTGTTAACAAATTGAAACAAATTTTGGCTTGGCCTCAAGGTATGAGCTAATAGAAATACCAATAAGTATTATGCAACATAGATATTTTTATGAATATTTTTTGATATTTTAATTTGATTAATATTGAACTATCCAATTCTATTGAAATAACACTGTTTAATATATTTACTTTCAGATATTCTGTTTCCGGTGCTGGATGTAACGAGATTAGCTATTAGAAATCCAAATACGAATGCTGATCTCTTTGATAAGGCAGCTTTTGGACAACACCTCATCGCATTACTTTTAGATAATTTGTTACCTGGTATTTATTTAAATGATTTAATATAGTTCACGAATCTTTTGTTTTAATTGATAATTTTTATTTCAGTTTGCCCGTATATGTATTTTTTATAGAATAGTTCTTTTATTTTAGATCGGGTACCGGCTAACAGACTGTTATCTTTACGAGTTTTGACAAATGCATTTTGCAATCTAGAAGGTGAAATGCTAGTACTAGAAAAATATGAGGATGTTTTGGATTGTTTGACATGTATTCTTGAACCGAACAAAAATATACAGGTGCGTTATTGCTCATTTGCAGTCTTCAAATAAAAATAGGAACTGTAAAATTAGAGTTTATTTGGAATATGTTTTATTACAAAATCATTTGTCATTTTAGGTTGCCTCTTCTAGTTTACTCTTAAACTTATGTATCGCTCTGGGTCAGCTAGATGATTCGACACATCTTTGTTTACGTGTCTTGCAATTACTAAATACGTTTGTGGACAATGAAGCATATTACAGGTAATGAGTGATAAGATGGAAACATAGTTAACGATTCAATTTATTCATTAACTAATATATGGTTCTTTGTCCATGTGTTATGTAATTGTGTGATATTCCAGGGGCCTGGTTGCACTAGGAACATTGATCATGGAATGCCCTTCCAGAATGAAAGTGAAAAGTGTGATTGTATCAGATCCAGTGTTCATGAACAGACTAAAGATGAATTCGCAAGTGAAGGGTGATGATGATACCAACAGAAATAAGATAACGATATGCGCACAGCAGATTCTTCAAATTTTGTAGACTTTATTCACTTTTTATTTTCATAAATAAATATTAAGTTGTTATGCAAGTGTATTATGATGCAATAAAACTAATTCTAATTTAACACTTCTGCGAGTCTTTTATTTGGCAATTTTGCTATACATCGTATATTAAGTGTGGAATTATTAGGTCGATTTGGTGGTCAATTGCTATACTCTGTAAATTTCAAACGTAAACTTTGATGTTTGCGTATTTTGTAGTTTTTAACATTTGGTAATAATAGTTTGTTGATAAATATTCTAGTTTGTAACAATAACATAGCATATATCACTCTCAAAAATGGCTCCATATAAGTTATCCGCATTAACCCTTTCGGGACGGGTATATTTCACAATGTCGACTGCGCTGGACGCAAAAAATTACTTAATGTCACCCGTA
>JAPMAF010000976.1:0-12232 GCA_026537445.1 Silvatares holzenthali
CAATACAAGTAAAATGTGTCAGAACGCTTATTGACGTTACCCGGTCGCGCGGTAGTCATGCAAAAACGCTTATTGACCTTGTCGTCCCGAAAGGGTTAAAACCCTAATGACCTTGTAGAGTTCACAAATATATTAGAGAATTATTTTATGGTGCACAATGAAAAATATTAACATAATTACTTCGAAAGTACTCTTACAGGGAGCAATATACAAAATTTAGTTTCCTATATTTATTCTTTCTAATCAGTTACTTAATTGTTGAGAGTGGTGGATTATTTATTCTTGGGAATGATCGAACAGTAGTTTCCCGTTGCTTTCTGTACTGCAATAAAAAATCACGGATGAAGCCAAAAAGTGAGACACAAATGACATTGCTTTTACCCAGGTCACTACTCTTAAAGCTCTGGCATTCGTTTATTCCACAGAAAAATCTACCAAAGCAATTATAGGAACCCTCACACTTAGACAAGGTGCATCCGGAACACTTCTTATATTATCACATTAAATTTACAAATGTTTTGAATAGCTAGAATAATTTATAAAAAAAAAAAATGGTATGTACTTCCTAATAATACTAATGTATGGTACTTCCAAATATAGCACAACTTCATGATCTGCAATGACCCTGTTTTCCAGAAAGTCTCGTATAAGGTGTGCTGGTTGATGTATAAGCGCACGCATTACGTGGTGCCCACTGTATCTCAAAGACCTGTGTGTTGCTGATTCTCCGAATGACCAGCAACACACGCTCAATCGGTTTCCTCGACAGCTACAGGAAGGATAACAGTACTGAGACCATAGAACGAACTTCGCTAAGCGAACATTCTTGGTGGTGAGACCGAAGACCTGGACGCTGTGACGTCAGTGCGAAACAGTTTGATAGACGATATTTAGAGACCGACTAAAACACATCTTTTTAAAATATTGTTCCCTGAAGAGTAAAAAAATTGTGCAGTATCCTTGAGGTCTCACGAAAACGGCACTATATAAGTTATCCGCATTAATAATAATAACCGATCCATAATTGTTACAACAGTATAATGGTACTGATTAATGTCTTGACATCACACGACAGATGTCTTCAAAGCAATCTAAGCTCTCTCAGAAGGCAGCAACTACCTTCCTTTTAATGCTACAAGTGTTGGCACATTCATTAAAATCATATATCTTTTATTTTATGATGTTCCTTGTTTTTTAGTTACTCTACAATAAAATTGTCAATTAGTATGTTTGTATCAATTTCATACTTTTCTTGTAGTAAACTGTTTTTTTGAGTTCTGAAAACTATGTTAGCATAAGAATACATCAATTTTCTAAAAATTATAACTGATTCTACTTTTTTGATGATTAGGAATGTAAATAAAAAAAAGGCATGAGAGTTAAAGAAACTTTTATTAATTTAGATTTTCCAATATAGAAAAGTTACATATTCTGCATCCAAGAATGTAGGAATGAATATATATTTTTTGGACTCCAGATTTAAAAGTCTACTTCAACTTCTTCTTGGGGCGCAGGTTGTTGGTGTGGCCACACTTCTTCTTACGGCAATTGGTAGCCCTCGGATGGAGACGAGCATAACACTTGCGGCAGATCATTTTGTCGCAGTTGTACTTCTGGGCAAGGATACGGAGAGAAGGTTCAATGATACCTGAAAAGGTAAAAAGGCATTAAGTCGCTGCTCCAGCTACCAGTAATAAATTCTAAAATTCATCTATACATTGTCAATGACAATATCCTGAATCCGTCATTTACATTGACAGATTATCTATATTAGACAATCTATTGAATATTAGACATACAATTTTCTAAGGTTGTAACAACCAATGACGACAAATGATGTTCAAAGAGCAATGTTATTTACTTTAAAATATATGTAAAACAATTACCACAAATAATAATTAGTCAACAAGTTTCCTACATTTACTCAGTTATAGATTTACTTTTTGTAGTGGTATAACCTATTACATATTGTAGGTCAGTTATCTACCTATCTAATATTGCAGAAGATTTACTACAAAAAATAGTGCAATGTTTTCTCATTGCCTTCTGTGCTGCATATTTAATGCATCCTCTAATGCCTTTCGAATTCCTCTAGAGCCTTTGGTATATTCAAATGTATGGAAAAGTATAAGTCTCAATATTTGGAGACACATTACAGGCTTCATAGTAAATATATAATCAATCAATTAACTTTTCTCTGTTTAAAATGCATTTGATGTAGATAGAATGTAGGTACAGTAATTTTTGTAAACATTTGATGTAAATACAACAATTTTTATAATAAATAATTTAGCTAATTTAATTAACAGATTAATAGTTTCATTGACTATGCCATTCGATTTGCATCATACATGGCCAAGTTATATTTGAACAAATATGAAGTTAATAACTTTCAAACTGAAAGTATATTCAGACCGTCAATATCGAAGTATTTTTTAAGTAGCGACGATCGGTTAACAATATTGTAATGTAATTCTAACCTCCTCGGAGTCGCAATACCAGGTGAAGTGTAGATTCCTTCTGGATGTTGTAGTCTGATAGTGTACGCCCATCTTCGAGCTGCTTTCCGGCGAAGATCAACCTCTGCTGATCCGGAGGGATTCCTTCCATATCCTGGATCTTGGCTTTGACATTTTCGATAGTGTCAGAGGGCTCAACCTCGAGGGTGATGGTTTTACCCGTTAGGGTTTTTACGAAAATCTGCATTTTGCACTCTGAAAAATGTTATAGAAGACGAAAATTTGGTAAAATATAAATTGCAAACGTGTTGTGAAAACAAAAGACGAGACAAGATTGGAAAAGAACATGCACGTTGCGAATTTCGAAATTCAAATGCTGTGAAGGCGGTATAAAATTTGAATTAAACCCACAAAATGTATTTCGCCCATATTGCGCGTTAAAGTAAAGCAATTTTGTCGCAGAAATAATGAATTCGTACGGTTATTTGGTAATTTTATCACTATTTAATCACTTACCCCAGGCGCAACGTGGTCGCACAACTTATAACCAAAAACGAAAGAAAGATGTCGGCAAACGTTAGTGTTGCCACAAGTATAAAATGTTTGACAGTTTTTTTGCCTAATCAATAAATATTACACATATGCAATTTCTTTTATTACTTAAATATCAATTTATAAACATTAAAGTTTTAAAACAAACACAAACATCGATAGTTTTATCTTATTTAATAATTACATTATATTTCAAAGTATAAAACACCAAACAATATAATTTGAGAATGTAAAAAATAGATAATTGTTTTTTTTTATTTACATAAATATGTTAAATTAATGATTTTGAAATTAATTCACTATTTTAATTACATGACATAAATTTTCGTTTAAAGATGATGACTTTTCATACAAATATGGAAAGTAAAACAAGATTATACAATTAAGTTTTTATTTAAAAATGCCATGCCTCAATATTTCCATAAGCAACATTTTATAAAACATAATAATACCATGGTAATATTTTGATATATTAAGAAATAATTGATCGTTTTGATACGTTTTTGAAAAATATCAAAACTTTCCAGTTCAGAATTATTATTTTATACACGATTGTTAATTATTGTTAATAGGCAATTGTTAAACTGCATGCGTAAAATTGGGTTAAAATAAAAACACATATTTTCAATGAATTTAATCTATATTTGATTTACATTCGAATAACAGCCTCTTGCTTTGCTAATAAATGTACGGTATTTTTTCAACAAGCTTTATATTTGCAGATTACAATGAAGTATGTATCGATTATATTTATTTATCCCTTCTTGTACAGCCTGGTAGAGTACCATGCGTACGACATACCAAGTCCAACGAAACACAATCCCACGGTCAATCTATATAGTATAACATCGGCAGCTCCACCCTTTAAGAATACTGGCACGTCATTAGATTTCTGAAAATAAATGATATTAATATTATTTTAATCAATAATAATGATCATTAGTACGGAAAATTTACGATGCAGATGTTGAAGGTATGCGACAGAGGGTCCCAAGAAAATCATGGCACGAACAGATTAACCAAAATCTAATCGATGGCTCTGTTCGTAGTCATAATTATCGCAGAGTATGCATGAGGAGATGTATGAATGTGGATGAGGCAAGAGATGTTTGACGGGATAGAGTGGTATGGCGCTCGATCCTCTTTGCCTACCCCTTCGGAGAATCGGCGCGATATTGTATTGTATTGTATTAATGATGAAATGCATTTTTATTCCTAGAATTATTATTTTATCTGTTTAGATTATTGCAAACTAGCAACATATATTGACACAAAACAGCCGGACATCTTTTGTTGTTACCAGGACCCGTAACTACTTCGAGGACCGGACCATGGATGTGGTAGTAACTTGGTTGTTAAATAACCTTCCAGACCATCATAGTTGTTAGACCATCATGGTTGTTAAATAACCTTCCAGACCATCATACTTAGTAGTTATTGTAGTTCATTGTTTGTTTTTTTAAACTTTATCTTTTTCTTAATGTTCTGTTTCGTTTAAATTTTTGTGTTTCACTTGTATTGTCTCTTTTTTTTGTTTGTTTTTTTTCCAGTACTTCCTTTTTTTATTTTAAGTCCTTTGCATAAGTAGAAACCTACCGACAAGCCAAGTGCTTCGGGGAATCTAAGTGGAAAAAAGAAAAAAAGGAAAAGACCATTAAAAAACTGTAAATCTATATATAAATTTTCTGAAAAAATAAAAAAAAATCAATTGTTGTAATGTAACGCCGCGTTTTCATTATCGGTTTTGCTTCATTAGCTGTGAATTAATAAATTGTGAAATACCAATAAATATTTGTTAACCAGAACTATTTGTACTAAAGCGTTGATTCAACTATATGGAAACACTCCAAGTTCTAGACAACAATATTTATTGTTATTTCATTACCTTTGAATTCATATCTAATGAAGCAAAACCAGTAATGAAAACGCAGCATAATATTTTGGTACAGTTTTATGCATTGAAATATGCATTTGTGTAACTTTCTTTTGTATAGTGAATATGATTACTGAACTAATTAAAATTTATTAAATAAATTAGTATACTAAAACGGGCTCGTGGAAGAAATATAGAAGGTACAGCATCTCATTAAGTAGGCGGTCTCAAGAATTTTTTTACTAGCAATATTCTTAAAACTCAAAATATATTATTAATGCGTGCTACCAGTTTGACATATAGAGCAGAGACGTCGGTACCTACTAAATTGACTGCCAGGAAGCTCTGCATAACACATAGAATGATCGGAGATGAAACACGTAAAAGCTGCCAACGTTGAAATCGTGATAGGTAGAATATGTTGCTAAATGGACAAAGAGGGCGATGAAGAGGAGACCTCATTAAGACAAAATAAGTAAAATGAGACCTCTTACACGTCTGAAGACGTAAAAAAAATCTGGTGGCTAGTTGAAGAAAGTCCGGGCCGAGATATTTAAAGAGATATTGGGAGGTTTATGTTCAGCAGTGGATAAGAATAGCCGTATAAGAAAAAAAAACAACAAAATTTTAATGAGCATAAAATCGATGATTTTATCATAATGCGACGTAGTCAAGGTCTACACATGTACTACTCGGGAATCATAACTTAGAAACTGGCAACATTAAATATTAGTTATAAAGATTGTTAACAGATGGCAGAAAAAAGAAGAGAACTTTTTGTTAAGACATTTCAAATTATTAATTTATTAATCATTAAAATATGATAAACTCTTTCTATTTTTAGTCAAAAGAACATAACTATTTAATTTTCATTCTATGTATTGATAACATACTACAAATATACACGATATCGACAAGGTTATTCTGAAGTTACGTTCCTTAAACAATAAATAAGTTATACGTTATTATTTTGATTTGTATACAAACCTGGAAAAGATCCATCTTCTTTTTTAGATTTTCGTTGAGCGGCGCATATTTACTATTAGATCCCGGAATTGTCTTACTTTGGGAACTCTGCTGCATAGCTTGAGAAACAGATGATAACTTCACACTGGCATCATACATTACTTTGGGAGGAGCAATTGCCTTATTTTGATTTCTCGGTGTCTGAAAATATTAAAACGTTTTTATCTTATACTGGGCCGGCATGAGTAATCTGCATTTGCTAATTGTTCATGGTGATATGGATTTATGAAGGATTTTTCGATAAGGCTGTATTTCGATAAAAAATTAGAATATGTTTTAACATGTTAGTAAATTATTACCATACCAGAGATGGATTAGTGTAAAAAATCGTGTTATAGTATTTCACTAGTACTGTTACAAAAAAAACGATTACTCAATACTTAAAAATGCATATGTTTAATATGCCACTATTCCACACATATATTCTGAAAGAGTTTAAAATACGATTTAGTACTATATTTCAGTAAAATAATATGAAGTAGTAACGCGAATTTATTGATTTATAACACAATTCGAGCGTTTGAATTTGATTTTTATTACATTGATTGGAATTTGCTACCACGCGAAATATTTAAGCATTTTTTTCCTCAGCACTCCAATACAACAACTGGAAAACATTATTTACATTGTTTTAATAGTCTCCATCATAGTTGTTGTAAATTGTAATTATTTTCGTCTAAGACAAAATCGTTATTGTGCAAACAATCAAAAGTGAATATGAATGATAATGTTAAACTTCTCAAAAGTGTGTATTGTTTGAACAATGAAAATTTGTGAATTTATTCATTTAAACCAACAAAATAAGCATAATAATGTTTCAATTTTACATAATATGTAGGTCGATAATTGTGCAGCATTCTAAATGTTTGCTGCACATATGAATTAAAACATCTCGTTAATAATACTCACAATCGGGAATAGTGGCGTTTGAATGTTGGCCGAGCGGGTAATTCTCCCCGTAACGTTATTATAGCTGTAAAACATTTTTGCTGTTGCACTCTAGACTAGACTGTTACGAAACAATTACCGCCCTCGACTATTTCCTATCGGAAAATTTGCAATCATGCAGTGCGCCGTCGCGAAACCGAGGGCTTTTCTTTTTTGCATATAGCTAATATTAGACATACCCCTCGGCAGTGGTATCTCGTGTTCGGGTGCACAAGTTCGCTGCACCTGCAGATTGTGCAGTTGCACTTGTGTCAGGCTTTACTTTTTTATCTACAGATGGCAGTAAAAGAGAGCGATACGATGTTGCACGCCAGGAAGTTATTCTTTAAAAAAACTCTCTCAGCGCTCTAATGATCGGTTTAAAATATTTTAACGTCAAATAAACCATAAAAACAATGAAAACATTTATTAAATGATCGTTAACCTGTGTTATAGTAATGATAATAACTTTTTAAACGCATTTCAAAAATCGTTTACAATCCAATCAAATCCTTTCAGTAGATGACTGTTCAATATTTATTTTGTTCAACATAATCAACAATCTTATGGTAATATTTTTTCATTTCTGCTGATTTAGCTGCTGAAATTCTTTAAGCCTATTGGCATTAAGCAACAGATTAGAGTAAGAAATATAACCACCCTACTTACGTATCCAATGAAGTGTGTAAAAAAGCTACATTTTGCTCCCTATACTGTTTAATCTATACAAGGACTTTAGTATTTTAACTCAAGTGTAGTAACAAAATGAAGTATGCACATGACATTATTATGTTTTGGAGATGGAGAGTCAATACTGCTGGAGTGGACTGGGTTCAATATGGATGTTCTGGAGCATGTATTACGTTCATGAGCAGTAATGTTGAAGAAGTCGATAAAATTAAATTATTTGGCATCATGATAACACAATTCCTTGACCCTGGTATGGAAATCAAATGCATAACAAAGGCTGTAAAGGTTGAGCGTAAGCTCAACCTTTATAGAATGATAGCCTCTTTTGTAATAACAATCTGAGACCTAAAATACCACAGAGATTCATAAAATGTTACGTATGGTCAGTACTCCTATACACATTTCAGAGCAGATTTCACTTAAGGTTTCCATAATGAATCTACTGAAAACATTCGATATGTGGATATTTCGAAAAATGTTTCATACGCCGTGGATAGACCGGGTTATCAAAATCAGAAGCCCAGTGAAGATCCGGAGTGAGCAGAATAGTATTGACAGAAATCATGGTTTGAAAGATTTTCTATCTGGGACACGTATTGCACCACAACAAGTAAAACATTTTGTAACTTCTTAAAGGTAAAATAGAAGGTACATACCTTTTGGTTGAGGAATATAAGAGACTAGATCGACATCCAACGTGTCGAGGACCTGTGTACCCTTATCCGCAGAGGACAAAGATACTTTTGCTAGGGTAATCGCTAATACCAAGGGGACCTGATAGGGCACACCAAGAAGAAGCTTTTCTAACTATCTAGGCATGAAGGTGGCATTTTTTGATGTCTTATAAAGTTGTTAGTTATTTGAGAACTTTACTGTTTTATCGAAAGTCATCGGACTAATGAAAGGAAAACAATATTCGCGAACGACGAAAACAAATTTGAAGTCATCTCTTTTAAATTTGTGCCGATGTCAGTGCGTGCATCATTCTAATTGTCAGCTTTAATAATATAATTAATGAAATGAGAATTGATCAGAATCTTCATTTACTGAAAATATGTAAGTTTTGGATCTCCTTGTAGATTATACTTTGGAATAAATTAGATGGATCGAATGCCAAAAGACATAAAAAGACTTTACAAGCGCATTTTTCCTATTGATTTTCCACAAATAGCTTCCTCAATTCTTGCCGAAGACTACCGTCGCGATTTACCACCTAAAGGGATGACCTAATTTCCTTTCAGTTGCGAACGCGCCCTACTTCTTAATTGGTTTCCACCCAATACGGGTCTCCAAGGATTTCACCTTCCACGGAAAATAAATTTAGTCGATATGTCGACAATAGTAGGTTGTGGTTACGATCTGGCTGCTATAACTGTTTATAACACCCACCTGTTAAATCTAAAGTCGTGAATTGACGCAGCTCGTGATAAAAATGCATTCCGTCAAAGTAATGCGTAATTATGCAGTTTGCTCGACTTTAAAAATGCTCGATTGAGCGATAGTGAAATGGAAGGCGTCCCATTGCACTCAGATAGAGGAAACACCGACGAAGATTGGAAAATTTATGAAATACTGTGTTCTAAAGCATCATCAGAGGTAAACCGATTTGTACCATGCATGTTACCTCAACAGTTTAGTTAATTATAATTTGTAATTAATCACTATAGTATTACGTGCATTTTTTTATGAACTTAGAGATTATTACTCTAGTATATTATATAGTAAACTATATAATATATGAATTGCATATAGTTTTCTCGGCTCAATCTATTAGAAACGAGAGCGGTCGTCATGGAGATATCAAATAACTTCCGTACCTTGCACTAAACATCGATTCGTCAGGGGGTGGGAAAACGTGGGAGGATATTGAAGCGGGAAATTATAAAAGCGGATTGCGCTGCTCTGCGACATAATGTTTCCCACAGTGAATATCGGGACTTAATTTTCCGATACTTCGCGATTGTTCCTATAGAGTTTGCGTAGCTTCCCCCGAGAGTAAGTTGATACTTTCTGCCTGCCTCGTGCCATGCGTGACTGAGTGCCTGCATAGCAGAGGCCCTGTAATCTGGATGAATATTAGCTAACATTGTGTGCTCTCATTCGATAGACGAACGTCGATAAGCACAGTGAACGCAGTTTTCTTATTTTTCTGTATTTTTTAGAATGATTAGATTCAGTAACTTTTTTGTATTTATTATTAGATGGAAGGTGATGTAGAGTTGGATACTACGATGGCGCTCAGAAGCGAATTGGCCGCTCTTCAATATAAAAGAGATCGTCTTGCTTCAGAGGTAAAATTGTTAATAAATTGACGAAAAAAGTTTCCGTATATTGTCAAATAGAACGTAGCAAATAGTGATAACATTGCTATATTTTAGATTAACGATATGAAGAATCAAGTACTATGTAGAGATCAGCGAGTGATGGAACTCCAAGTGGAGATCGAGCATCTCAGAGAGCAGGCGGCTCGTCAAAACGCAGTCATCGCATCACTGAAAAAGAAAATCCAAGATCAAGAAGACAAAGAACGTACACTATTCTCGGCGCAAGGGAGGAACGAAATTTCCATTCAAACTTTACAACGAGACTGCAAGTACCATGAAGATAGAGCGAAGGATTTGGAAAAGAAACTCCGTCACTTAGAATTGGAATGCTCGAACGAGGAACAACTAAAAGACAACTTTAAAAGCCAGTTACACGACTTGGTACGGAGATTATCGGCTTCTCTAGGAGCCGAATTCTGCGAAACGTCCCACGCCCATTCCCCGGAGAGCATAATAATGAGGGCTACAGAACTCGTTCAGGAGACATCAAGGATGCGTAACAAATGTTTGTCCGTCACGGAGAATTTGTCCTGCGTCGATCAAGAGTTGAAAAGCTGCAGAGATGCTTTTGAAAGAGTCAGCACGGAAAGAGATCTTCTCCAGCGACAGTGCACCGCGCAAACAATCGAACTTGACAGATTGCGACAAGAAAAGGACAGTTTGGAGATGCAAAATCGTGTGATTGAGAGAGAACTTCACGACTTCAGGGATAAATATTCAGCTTCTAGTAAAAATTTGAATTCTGCAACAGGAAATATTGCACAATTGGAAACTGGAATCTGCCAGCTAAAGGGTTTGTTTATTTCCATTTTAATCACCAAAACATATGTACATCTTGTTCTTCATCGATGAGTATCCTGATTAGTATTCTTAAAAATGTTTTACATATTTTTGTTCAATGTTTTTCTTTAACTCATCGTTTTTACGAAAATCATGCACTTAGATCCGGCACAAAACGTTAAGATTATTTCTATTATCCTTATGTTATCCTGTCTACTATTAAAATCTTAAAACTCTCCCCATTCTTCCAGCAATTTTGCTGATGTATTAACTATACTTAATTGAAGTAATTTGGATTTAATTTTACTTCTTGTCATTTGGAGTATTCGAAACATACCATATGTACATAGATAGATATGACTTATCTTATTGGATAGTTCACGTGTCCAATCCATATCAATTCCACTGAAAAAAGCTATTACGACATGCGTCTGCAATATAACATATAGGAGTATTCAATACCAATATTTATTCTAGAGGATTTGAAACACCGCGAGGAAAAGAATCAAAGAATACATCACGAATATCGAAGCGCTATGGAAAGTTTAGCTATACTATTAAGTCTGCCTTCAAGATTCGTGGAGTGCACTGAGAATTCGGTGAAAGACCGTATCAGAGAGCTTCTGACTGACAACAAGGATATGAGTGTGGTAATTGAATATTCTTTAATCACTAATTACGTAACGATTAAGGCATACCTTCAAATCTACCTACTAAGTAATATGTAATTCTACTCGGGTATTCACTTTATAATTGTCGATTTTCGTTAGAATGTGAAATGATATTGTACGAGTATACGATTGTCATTCGCAAATATAACTAATCTTCGTTAATCGGATCTATCGAGAGAACTTAAAGAAAACCTGCGTCTCTTCTTCTGATCTCTTCAAAGTATCTTCTTCATCAAAAACGACTTCATCTTCGCTCTTCATAATTACTCTGTTTTCTCCATAACTGTATATTTTCAACCCATAAATTTTGTCTTAGTATAAATGTATATTCTATTTTATATTAATATGTATCTATTTTGTAAACATCAATTCTGTTAATGAAATATTCTAAGTACAGCGCCCTTGAGGTGAAACTATTTTACTAAATGGCGCTTTATAAATAAACTGATTTGATTCGATAACTGCCGTATTGATTTTAACTAAAACTTGTGTTGTATAAAAGCAATTGCACGCGTTGCGTGACAAGCTGAACTCGGAGTCGCAACACTTGAACAGGCAGGTGATCGCCCACGAGCAGACGTCCAACAGGATGAGAGTGCTGGAGGACGAGCGGGCGCTACTGGAGACCAGGGTGCACAATCTGGATAAGGAGCTGACAGCTGCCGAGTTAGCCAGGGACTCACTCAGGAGAGATAAATCATCGGTACGTACGCGCACATCACAATGACAGAGTGCTTGCAATCACAATTATTTTTACGTCTTAAATAACTTGTTTCCAAACAACAATTAATTATATTTAAGCAGCATATTCTTTAAATGAGTTATTTTGAGTAATGCACACTTTGAATTTTAATAATACAAAGAAAACAAATTAAGACGTCTACAAGAACATATTTACATATTAACGTTTTATTTATTTATTTATTGGAT
>JAPMAF010000977.1:0-12229 GCA_026537445.1 Silvatares holzenthali
TAATAATAATAATAATAATACAAATACATTGACTCCACTCTAGTACTAATTCGTTTCAATTTGTCCTTGTACGCAGCCGATTAAAATAAAATACTTTGTAATGACTCCTACAAATTTGTAATGTTGTTATATTTGTGACTTTTCAAGGTTCCTGATCCTATTATCAAGTCGTTAAAGCTTAAAAATATAACTCGTTGGGAACTACTCATTCACGCCTTAAGCCATTGAGCAAACCTGAATGGTTAAATGAAATCGATTTCTGAGTGTTTTTAATACAATCTAATATTTACAACTACAAAATCCCGGCCAGCGTAACGAGAACCTAAAATTACCGAAAATGGGATTGGGAATGTTTTTGTGCTATTGGGGTTAAGTCTGCGTGTTACACGTGTGTGCGTGAGTATAAATAAACCAATGCGAATGTTTCCGAAATGGTGGCGCTTTTTACGGCCAAATATCCGGAAAATGGAATTGAAACGAAGGGATTTTCATTTCCAATTAATAATGAACACCCCTGAAAAAAAAAGAGTCGAATTTTTATAGGGCCCGTCCTCCCATACGTTATTAAGTTCATGCGATTCTGGTTTGGCAGAGAAATACCGATGATTTAATGGCATCGCTGCCAATTCCGTTATTTGTGGAATCGTTATATCTACCCCAACTCTGTTTCGCAACCCAAATGGGTAAATAAGTTACAAGATAATCAATGCGTATTTTTAATGTTCTTTCAACTATACATACAAACTAACATTTCGTTGAGCGTTCACAAAGGGCAGTATTCGAAGTTAATGGTTTTGATTCCAAGATATTATTAAGATTCATACAGTTGTCTTCTTTAAAAAAAATATTTTTTTGATCTTTGCAAGTCATTTTCTAATAAGTCACATATGGTGATGGTAATTAAAAGAAAAGGTCACTTTGCTACGATTTTTTTTTCATTGTAATCGTAAAAATGTACGCTAAATATGTAAGATATGTAGTTCCGTTGAGGGGTGTTAATGTACCAATCAACAAGGTACGTGCTGGTCTACCTAAAACTCCCACCATAATGAAAGTATACAAAAAAAATATTTCCTTCTACTTTTTGAGCTAGCAATGAATAATCTTTGGTTATGAAATGAACTGACAAAAACAAATTTGTTTTAAAATACCAACTCATTGCTAAAAATTACTGTGAGGCCAAATATTCAGTTGTTATTTTATAAATACCATCTGTAAACTTTTTCCACATATTTAAAAATGCAATCAAGAGTGTGTAGAATATATTCGTGTGATGGTGGTATTCAAATCTTCTATTAAAATAACATATCAACCGCTTATAAAAAAAGTTGAGCTTACTCATCTTCATGCATTTTAAGGTAAATTGGAAACAAGGTTTTTTGAACCTAATAATTTAATTAAAGAATTTAAAATATACCACAGAATAACCGAAAAAAAAATAAGAAAAGTATTTTAACACTTTTGTATACAAAGAGTATAACAGGTAATGACATAATGTTTACTTCATCTGAAAAGAAGTGTATGTCTTACTAAAAGATGCTTAATAGTAGTCATATTTTTTTTTATAAAACCAATAAATATTTTTAAAAACATTAACTAATACATTGACTTGTGTTTGAAGTAAAAAAAACTTTTTGTGAACATTTCGATAGCTATATTATATAATAAAGAAGAATATATAAACGTTAATAAATTATATTTTGATGTGTTAAAGAATATAATTTAGCAGTTCAAGGTTTTGTTACTTTGTTGGAAAACGTTTTAAAATAAAAATACGTGACTCATCTATCAAATGGTAACATTAATTTAACATTTAAAATAACACAGAACCTTATCAACTTGAGTGTTTTTCCTTTAGATATCTTCCCGAGTGTCTAAAAATAAAACCTTTTACTCCCTACGCTCAATCGTTTCGCATCTATTTCCACTGTATGGCAGCTGTGGCGCTACCAACACACGATGTGTCTATTTTTAAACGTATATTTTAATAATATATTATTCATAGTTTACATTTGTGAAAACTGTCATAGATTCGTCATATTTTTTCAATTTAAAATAAAAGTTTGGTATATCACGCTTTATTATTTAGTAATATTATAGAGATTTCATATATGTACTTGATGTAATTTTTCCGCACTAGAAAAAATGTGTTTGTAAATGATATTTTTTTGGTGAGAACAAAAACAAGCAACTATATAATGAATGTATTAAAATTCCAACCTCGAACGAAACACTGTTTCGTACAATATTTTACCTACTTCACGGCAATAAAATAGGCACACTTAAAAACACGCCACGAGAGTACTTCAATAATTAACTTGCGTATATTTCAACACACTCGCTAAGTAAACATTCCCTTTTTTACATCGTTGTTTTGGGAGGCAAAACTTTCACTTCCAACACTCCGAGCTGCTATTAGTATTTTCACTAGCAAGCTAAGTCAAAATTTAATCCCCCGATAAAATCCCACTTCGTTCGCGAAACCAATTAGTCGAGAACGGCTCGAATGTCGGTAGTTCGTCCTTCTCCGTCTCGCGTGGTGACCGCTTCCAGGGTTGATCCTGCTTCACCGGCGCCTCAATGAATACTGGTGATCATAGGTAGGTATTCGTAGGTAGTACCCCGACTAGGGTAGGGCGGCGCTCCCCCCCGTTTTACGTCGTTCTACCCACTCTCCCGCCCGCCATCTACCCACCAGTCACCCCCTGCCCGCCCTCCTCGCCCACCTCATCCTCCTCGCCCACCCTTACGGTGAAATATGCCGCCTACGGAAGTAACCTTCCCGCGCATCTGAGCGGTATCCGATGGAGACCGGAACTGATCACTGATCAAGCCGAGATACAGCCACTGAATTGTTCGCCCTTAAGACTATTAAAACGTGCATAACTCAGGAACCCCTTTGTTCGCACTGTCGCCAAGAAAAAAGACTGTTACCTTTTATTCAAATTGGATTCACCCGATTTCAGAACTAATTGTTGTCGGGATTAAAGAAATCTTTTGAATGTGTATAAATATAGTAAATAGTACAAGACACAATTACAATAATAAGACATCTTTAGTTAATTAATAAGTACGACAATGGCTCTGACATGTAATTGTGTTACAATATTAACAAATTTAATAATTTCAATTAACACACACATACTATGTGACAGAAAATAAATTGTTGTATCATAAATAAAAAATTACAGCAAGCCTACGCGGTTTGTCACGTAGGAGTAGAAATAAACTACAAAATAGCGTGATATTTAATAATGAGGTATAAATTTGCATACTAAAGAATCTGAATATTTTTATTAGACTATTATTATTATTATTATACCATCACGCCGTTTCCCCGTAGGGGTAGGCAGATAGGATCGAGCGCCAGACCATTCTATCTTGAAACACATCTCTTGCTTCTTCCACATTCATACACCTCCTCATGCATGCTCTGCGATTATTCCGACTACGCACAGAGCCATCGATTAGAATTTGATTAATCTGGTCATGCCACTTTATTAGATTACCTGATATTTATAACTCTTTTATTATCGAATATTCAACAAACGCTATTTTTGTTAATCCATAGATTAAAATAAGTATCGTCTCTTATTTATTCACATGGGTAGAGATTACTTGATGAGAGCTAGATTTAATAATAATTTAAATTAGACAGAACAATCATTTACGACTATTTAGATTCGCCATTCCTGTGACAGCCATAATTCTTCAAGATGATAATTGTTAATGCCGCTTAATTGTTTGACTGCGCTTTGCTACGCGGAATTTCACAGGACAGGGGCTATTAAACCACTCAAAAGGGTATTTTTTCAATTACCGAACCTCCATAAGTATTTTATGGCAGTTCAGTCCCCGAGCGTTTATAAAAATAATTAATTAAACGCCCCTAGAGTTACCTACGGGCGTAATGACGGTTTTCCGTATAATACACACTAAGTACATAATACATCCTTCCCACTTCCTAGGCGTGACGAACCCATGAAATAAATTAATGCCGTACTGGATTATGGTGACATTAGAGTATAGGGAATACAGCCATGATAATCCATCATGTTGAGATCTGCGGAAATTTTCCAAATTTCATGTGTAAGCCCGGTGCTGCTGGTGAATGCTTTCGGAAATTAAAGGATTATCAACAATTTCGGTATATAAAAAATTGAGTCGCACTGCATTCCCTTGTCACTCTTTCCTATATTTGATTGATACTCGAATATTCCAATGCTGCATATATTTGAGATTTTCTGAAAATGTTTTTTTTTTATACAACACATCTTTACGGCACTACATCTTCCTGGTTCAATATTACGAAGAGTATCAAACAAGGGTATTTCACGTCACATTGGATCTTCAATTTGTACATGGATGGTTCTGTGAGAGAGTTTAGAGAGATGAACAAAGGAGTGAAAATGCAAGATTTCGAGGTGTGTTGTCTTTTGCTTGCTGATGACGCAGTAGATCTGGCAAAATGTGAAGAGAATCTACAAGCGTTAGTGAGCAGGATGTACGATGAATGCTTAGAGAATGACTTGAAGATGAATGTAGCCAAACCCAAAGTGAAGATTTTTGTAAGAGATGAACATATGACTATTTGCCAAATATCAGTGAACAACGAGTGTCCTGAACAGGTGTAAGAGTTAACTTATCTTGGTAGCAAGTTCACGAGGGACGATACATTAGTCGAAATTATCGATAGAAGAGTGACAGCAGGTAATAAAGTGAACGGCAGAAGAAGGATGCAATGGAGATAAGATTATTACAAAGAATGTGTGGAAAGACCCAGATCTAGGATTAGAAAATATCAGAGAAGAATTCAAATCAAAAGTAACAATCATAAATAGAATGAAAGTTGGATGTTTGAGATGGTTTGGACATGTTGAGCTCCATTCTCTCTGCCTACTCTAATCGGAAAATGGCGTGATGATATGTATATCTTTAAATGTGTTCATATGTACCATCTCAAAAGAATTTTCTCACTGCGTCATTGCAACAATCCATTGAGATGAACAAATTCTTAAGAATGGTCAGCATACGATCAAACTATGTTGAGTCTTATGAAATATATGTGTTTTTGACACCGCATAACTAATAACAAGGTGTTTTGTTAACAACGGAAAAACCACAAAGGTACCGTAAAAATAGTAAAATATTTCACACCTCTCTACTACGAGTTCCTAAATTTATCCCCGAAAATTATTCTTTAGAACTGGCCTCCACGCAGCCTCGATCAAATTTCTATGACTTGAAGGTATTCTTAATCAAAAGTATATAGCAGCAATTTGCGAGCTGAAAAAAATATCTGTTTTGAATGGCGGTCATCATGGAGATTATATGTTGCGCAGTGCTCAAATATTTTGTTTCTCATTTAGAAGAGTGCCACGAGCGTGACGGTTCGTACTTAGAAAACATATTTTTTTTTAAAATTTTAGTAGTAATAAAAGTTTTTCAACTTATTTTTCCGCTCTCTTATAAACATCTTTAAAATGTAAATTTTATATCGGAATACTATATACTTGCAGTAATGAGTACTATTTTTAAGCCGCTAATTAAAATCGTGATATTTTTTGATGATATTCGACTATTTGCTTTGGGAAATAATACAATATAATACAACATCACGCCGTTTCTCTGAAGAAGTAGGCAGAGATGATAGAGCGCCATACCACTCTACTATACTCTGCAAACTCTGCGATTATGACGACTACGAACAGAACCATCAATAAGAAACTGGTTAATCTGTTCATGCCATTATTTCCTTGGGCATACTTTCAATACTCACATCGTAAATTTTTCGTTCTAATCTCTCGGTATCCATTTATTCAATATGCCCTAACCATCTCGAGGAATTTCTCTATATTTTATCGATAACGCACATACCCGTTCCACACTCTTTTCTTATATCTGAAATTCTTACGCTGTCGTATACCGCACCTCGCATTCTTGTATTATAAGAGATCTCATCTCAACAGCATTAAATATACTTTCATTCCTTCTCTCCCATGTCCACGCTTCACTTCCGTACACTAAAGTTGGCACCAATACTCCATTATGCACTGCCTTCCGACCACTCTTGGATAGCTTGTTGTTTGATATAATAGCGTTTAGTGCACCATTCACTCTATTCCCTGCTTTCACACGCCTTTTGATGTCACTTTCACACTTACCATCCTTCGTGAACATACTTCCTAGATATACGAATTCTTCAACTTGCTCTAATTCCTTATTTTAAACTTTTATTTTACACTCAGTTGTTGAACCACCCTTCTCAAATACCATTACTTTCGAATTACTACCATTCATCAGTAAATCACTACCCTTGCATACCTCTTATATATACAACACACCTAACACACTCTCCACACTATACATACAACACACTCTCCTTCCATTCATGCCTGCAGACATTACACACCCTTGTTTCACTACTTTTGCAATACCAAACCACTCCGTTTTCTCAATAAAGTTATATAATTTAGTTGCACAAACTTGCCAAAAATTGCTTTTCAGATGTTAAAATCTCCCTTTTTGTAACAAAAATAGTGACTCTAACGAGTTTAACGTCGCAAAAAAGATAATTCAAACAAATCTGTACCTAATGGTTAAACAAAACTAACTTTCGTTCATTATCACTACTTAAAACGCTGATCAAAACTGCCAATACTCGAAAGCATCGGACATAAGCCCTCCTCTATTTAGATCAAACCAGATTACGGGCATCTGTTTTCACCCTAGTCAAGAAACATTTTTAATATGTTTACCGGGATAGTAAAGTGTTTAAAGATATTCAGTAAACTTCCATACTAATTTCAAAGGACATTGCTAATGAAATAGATGTCTATCTAATAGATGCCGATAAGAATACTAATATTGTGATTGTTTTATTTGAAATAATCAAGTTAAAATTAAAACACTCATATTGCAACAAATAACTACAGTGTCACAAGCAGTAAAAGCATAAATCCACTGCCAAAATATCTAAAAAAAATCATTTATTTTATTACTCTTTGAAATGAATCACATAACGGATTATTTCAGGATCAGAATTTTTGAAATAAAATCAACATAAAAGTTTTGAAGTCAAATGAATAAGTTTTTCCTTGAAGTACTGTTATTTATATTAAACATTTTAAGATGAAATACTATAATAACAAATTTACGAATCGTAAAATAAACTTAAAAACAACATTTAATATCAAATTTTCTTACGATTCATAAAAAAATGTTTATGCAAAGTGTAATCCAGAAAATTCTACGTCTTTTGCGATTGATAAAATAATATTATACAAGACGATATTCTGAAAATAATGATGTATACATAGTATATTTCTCATCTATTTTCAAAGAACACCATTCCACAACATTTTTCTGAAAATAATATCGATACTTGTTGACCCGTGTAAATCTTTTGCATATCGCCTTCGAATATTTCAGTAGAAATGTTTGCACTCTAAAAGCGAGATAAAGCATTCCCACAACAAATTTTTGGAAATTTATACTCCGGTGATTTTCCTCACGTGAAAAGTTTCCTGGGCGCATCCGACAGATTTTTGAAAGGGAGCCAAATTTTAAGATTGCACGTTTTAAAATGCAATTTTAAACGTTGCAGTAAAATATCTTCATTTTTGTTTCTGTTAACATGTTCATCCAATCTAGGTAGAATGCAAAATGATAGTTAAAACACAATTCTCGATTACACTCCAGAGAAATTTAAAATAAATTATTATCAAAATTGGCGAGCTCCATTAGTGAATAAATGATCTGAATTGTCACACAAGATCTCGCGAGTTCGATTCCCAACGAAATAATATTTTATTTACTTTAGATTGATGTAGTTAAAGTTGTGTGATTTGAATACTCAAATTCTAAAAGGGGATTACTGCGAAAGTCTGCAAACATTTAAATGATTTGTAAAATATAGATTAATATCTTTGTGAATTTTAATTGCGGAAAGTTATTAATAATTAAAATAATCTCTAATATTTTTTAATGCTTGAAATTGTTATCCTTTGATTTGTTATTTAAAACAATACTATTTCACCAAAACGTAAAGTTTCGATTTAGTTGTGATAGTATAAGCTTTACTAAAGTTAAATTATATTATTTTTATAATTTTTTTACAAATGCAATTAATATACATTTAAAATAAAATAGTAATTACGACGAACGCTCTGTCAAGCGCTCACTGCTCCGCACTGTATCGTATTTTTACCACTACGGTACAAAGTGTAACACTTCTTTCAATCTTTAGTATGGCCAAATAATTTTATTTTCATTTATTTGGAAAACATATGACTATAATTTTATGGTAGGTTTACATACATTTGGTAATTACAAGTTATGTTATGTTTTCACCTATAATATAATATATTGTATGATAATATTTTGAGTTGAGAGTGTATGACATAATATTATTCTCGTGACTCATTGATTGCCAACGTTTTGAACCACATTGCAGCGCCCATTATCTGGTCTATCTGAGTTTAAAGTCAATCTGTCATGCGAATCTCTTCGTCGTGAAATTCTACGAAAATACTTAATATAATTCCGTGTGATTTTTGTAATAAAATAATTATGTAAAGCTTATACCAAAAGCTGATAAACGAATGGAGTTGAATTAAATCAATTAATTTTCGTGTTATGTATAGTGGTTGAAATGGACGTCGCAGTAGAAGGTATCGAGAAAACGGGGGATGACCTTTGTACTATTGTGAGCAGTGATGGGTTTAAAATTAACGACAATGATGATGATGAAGACGAGTTGGTGAAAATTCTATTCACCATTAATATAATGTTACTAATATAATACTATAAAAACAACTGAAACCGAAATCTTCGTTGTATCATTATCTTCGGATCATTGAATCGAACAATTTCCATAGACCTTTCTAGAATGTTCTGGAAACATATACAAGGTAGCTACTAAAGACACTTATTCTAAATTGCTTTGAAATATATTATCATTAAGTTTAGATATCATCTCTTATTTAACATTACCATTTATATTTGATATTCTTTGTTACAAAGTAATACCTCCATATAATCATACGGTATTTTGTCTCAATACCACGCATGATTTTAACTTCAACCATTAGTTTGATACAATACACTCAGATCTTTTTACAGCACAGCTATTATTAAAGTTACTTTGTTCGAAGTATTTTGTTTTCATTCATTCTCTGAACGTGTTGCCGGTCGATGTGTTTTCTCTCCAATAAAGTTCTCCTTTCCCTGATGTAACTCCCACATATAATGATTCAGTGCTATGGGCCTGATTTATTATAAGATTATAACACCGACTTGCGATAAAGGTAGGCAGAGAGAATGAAATGCCACTTATCTGTATCCTGACCCTTTTGCTATTTCTACATTCATACGGATGTTAAAGATCCTCATATTGCCTACATTGAGAAATTGAGAAACATGCTTCTGTCAAATTTTTCTAAACCTCTTCTTTACTGCTTTCCCACTTTGATTCACACTGTTAATATTTTTATTTTTATTTATATTATTTTATTTATTTGGCAAACCAACAGCTACAAAAATATTAATAAAAACACATGATTGAAACAAAAAGTCAATTACAGGTTCACACTGATAGAAATAAACATAACATAAATGAAAAGAGAAGATGACGAAGGAAAAAGAAAATATGTTAAACTAATCTTACATTTGCCATTCGCTCGATATTTTCAAATCACCTCAAACATAAAATTTTCGTTCTGACCACGATTGTCACATTTAATTAGCATTCTTCTCTGATATTTTCATTCCTTACCCTATTACGAGCATTATTGATGAAAAGAAATTCAAATAAATGGATACCAAGAGATAAGTACGAGAAATTTACGACGCTAACGTAGAAGGTATGCGACAGAGGGTATGAACCGGTAAAGCAAATGCTAAACGATGGCTATGTTTGTGGTCGTAATAAATGCAGAGTATGCATGAGGAGATGAATGAATGTGGATGAAGCAAAAGATGTATACCAGGATAAAGTTTTGTGGCGCTCGATTCTCTCTGCTCACCCCTTCAAGGAAACGGCGTGATGGTTTATTGTATTGTATTCAATCACTCAGTGTCTTTGTTCTTCTTTCAGTACATGTTTCGCTGCGATACAGCAAGGTAGGTACAAAAACTCCATAATGTCACTGTGATTCTTTGGAGACCGATTCATTGATGATTACCAAATACCTTTACCTTAACCTAATTACCAACAGTAATTCTCCTATCAATATCTTCGACCGATCTACCATACCTTATGAATTTGCTGCCTTGATAAGTAAAATCGTTCACTTTTTCCAGACGCTCATTGTTCACAAAGATACCTAAGCCTTTGATATGCTTATCTTTTGATCGTTTAAGTCTACGCAAGGTTTATACATATATAAATAATTTGCAATCTTACCATATAATGCTTCTTGGGCATATTGATCACGGTAAATATAAGTATGCCTTGTCCTCAAATTAAGCATTACGATTAAAATGGGGAAGGAAAACACCGAATACAACAGAAATACATTCATAATGATAAAGGAATACGAAGGGAAATTTATGCGTATTTAGATCAGATAAAAATGGTCGTAAATTATTCTTTGGCTATTCTTATCATATCTTCCACTCTATTTAATATCAATTTTCTTATTCTCTCTGAAACGCGGAAGTCGTTTACATTTTGTTGAATAATTTTATGCATTCTGTATGCAAAGCAATATTATATCATACGCATGGTGAGCACTGTTTTGAGAAACAAATAAAACACTTAATCAATATTCTCATTTTCAAAAATCATTTGAAGATAAAATATGAATCCCTTCATACTTTAAATTTAAGGTAAAATTTAAAAATCTATAAACAAGTGAATTCTTCTATATGTTTTATTATGTTACGCTTGAGATACCACTACACCACTATCCGTCTAAGCCTGTAGCATTTAGAGCAATTGCTCTTATAAATTTTGTGCAGTTATAGGAGAAATGAAAACCTGGATATTCAGCTCTAGTCACGTAACAATATTGAATTGTAATATTACTCCAGAGCGATACGGGATCTACCATTTTTCTACTTCTACTGTGCTATGTTTTGTTCCTATGCATTTTTGGTTTAATGATTATGGATACTTGACTAAAGCACCGGAGGAACGCTGGAGGTCGCGGGTTCAAACCCCACTGAAGTGAAAAAAATAATTCAAAAATACGTGTTAAAATTTTAAAAATATGCGTGTAAATATATATTTAAAAATAACTAAAATGCATATTTTATTTTATATGCAGGAGTAATACCACCATTCAGTTCTGTACGCAACGTGAAATGGATTTATTCATGTCCCATTACTAAAATTGAATAACCAAGTTTCCTTTCTCACCTTAGCTCTGCTACACAGCATTTAAATGCGCGATTTCACTTAATGATTCAGGTTCAGACGTATGGTGTAGTCAAGGTGTCTAATGTGTAGTACAAGGTAAAAAAAATATTCAATGTTCCTTAAGGCGAATTTTTCACAACTGCGCCATTTAATTTATCCATGTTTATAATAAAAATGTTCCTTATTGTAGTAAATTTTAACAACTTAAAGATAACGTTGTTTAGCCTTTCGTCTGTGTTTCACATTTCGCAATACATAATTTAGTATAAGAAATTAAGTTTGCGACTAGCACATATTCCTTATCAAATGTTTTATTGGATCATAATATTATGCAAAATAGGAAAATATCGCTTTGAATATTCTGATACAATTTGAGGTAACGAGTTAAAACGTAATTTACTGTTATTACACACTCCTGCCGCATTCTTTACGATAATAACACTCAAAGACAAAGGAAGGCCCCCCTCGAAACAAATACCTCCAAACAAACACGCCGCGGCCGAACTGCAATTACCCGGGTCGAAAAAGCGTTAAAAAATACATACAACACGTCAAACTTAATTGAGCTCATTTTACACCGAATAAAATATTCACAGGAGTAAGTTCGTACAATCATTAATCGAGGGACGGAATGGGCACGGTCACGCTGACCTCCTCGCTCTCACACCTATACTGGTGGTTACACATGTAGTCCCGTCCAAACATTAACCCATTTATACCAGAAAATTAAACTGTAAGAATTTCTATTTTATGACGTGATAGACACCTGTAACTGGAGTATTGGAGATAATTACTAAGGATGTACAATATATGATTTATGGTCTATATTTTATTCAATGTTCTGATATATATATATACACACACACA
>JAPMAF010000978.1:0-12229 GCA_026537445.1 Silvatares holzenthali
TACACGTGTTATGAAATTCTCCCAATACTCAAATATTTAAGATACCCTTTTCAATACAACAGTGAAAGGAAAAATTTCGCACAATTATCTACACAAATTTGTTTACTTCAAATTAATCAAAGTGATCATATGTATATATATATATATGATTAATGTGAAATAAACAAATTTGCGTAGAAAATATTGCGAAAATTTTCGTTTCACTGTTGTATTGAAAAGGATATCTTAAATGTTTAAGTATTGGTAGAATTTCATAATACGTTTGTACGTACACAGATGAGTGAGACGGACAGTAACCAAGATTGGCAGGTATCGTCAAACAGTTAAAATTGAAAGTTTGATGCAATTTTGCCTGATGTGTGATTGTGGCAGTTGAATTCTGAAAACAGCGCGTCCGAAACGAGTTGCACTCTATGCGTACAATTATGGTTTCATACGTATCGATGTCGGTACTGTTCCTGGTTTTCGACGACCCGCGCCTGTCAGTTTCCTGCCATCAATTACACCTATCACGCACCGGTTTGTTGCGGACATTTTCAATATTGTTTTCCCATTTGTTTATTTGCATTCGCGTTTTTTTCTGCCCACCGCCGCGGCACGTGTGCTTGCATAGTTAACAGAGTGCCCCAAAGCGAGATGCGCGTTATGTTGTGACACACGGGCGAGTACGAACTGCCCATTTGGGGATACATAATTCGCACGAGCAAACGTTACAGCAAACTCTATTCAATATTCATCGGCTCGATCATTACTTTTCAAGTATGCATACAAGTATACGGTGAAGACCGAAATTGCGATCTTAACCTTGTCAACTGGCCCTTTGAGCAGTTGAACGCAAACTTTTCCGGTATATGCAGTCAATATCAGACTGTACCTTTGCCAGCATTAGCTTAAATAAATTCAATTTGGAATATTTGAAAAGTTATATCAAACGACTCCAATACGTTTTACTTTAAATGTAAAGGAGAAAGATGAAAGGGTTTCAAAGAATGCGATTTGACTCTTTTATCTAATACATGAGACACCATGACACCACCATCCGTCTGATTCTGTAACATTCGGTGCATTTGCATATGTAAAATAAATACTGTATAGCAGTCAGAGGAGAGATTTAAAACCAGGTTGTTCTGATTTAGTCATGAAACATGGATTGACACCACTTTCATATTGAGCAAAATCATGTCTATGAATCTAATTTGTCATTTTACAAACGACTTTCGAACCAAAGCCATCTTTCGTTACGTATTTTTTATCTTATACTACACATGAGACATCATGGCACCATCATCCATCTGGGTCTGTAACATACTGTGCAATCGCACATGTAAATGCTGCATAGCAATCAGAGGAGAGATTGAAAACCTGGTTATTGTGTTCTAGTCACGAAATAAATCCATTTCACATATCTTACAATACTGAACGGTGATATTGCTTCAGGGCGATGTATTTTTAAATCCATTTTTTTGCTGTTTTGATTTTTTTAAATATATTTGACACATATACCTCTTCTTAAAATTTGCTTCGAAAAATGCATTTTTGACTTAATCTTTTATCACTCCGGTGGGATTCGAATCGCGACCTTCATCGTTCGTTCAAATTATGTGTCTTAACCGATCGACCACGAGGCTGATAAAGCTAAATTGTTCATATAGCTGAAATTTCGGCAAATACAAAAACAAGTAGGATAGATTAAGATTATACATTCAGAAGGAATAATATAACATAAGTAGATTATGATAGTGTTTACGTTTAGTTCAAGAGAAGCTTAAATTTAATTGTAACCAGATGACATCATATACAAGTCGTCTTTAGTAATGTACTCCAAGGTAGTTGGTAAATGTCAATGTTACTAGACAATTCATTACTAATCGATGGGCCCTTACTAAAGACAACTGATCAACTGCACTGGTTCTTTAATGCAGAATGTGAAATAAATTATGATTACATGCATAAGAATAATAAGAGAGAGAGCAGGTAAACCAATACACTCCAATATTTTTGGATTGTAAAATTAAGCCACGAATAAGATAGTTATAAGTTGAAACATGATTGAGATAATTTTATTAGCTCTCTAGTGAAGTATAACAACTGTAGAAAGGTTACAGGTAGTTGTGTAGCTCTTAAAAACAGAAGCTCGAGAAATCAGTAACGTAAGTTTTTGTACTTGAACAACTGGAGGTTATTTGTGAGTGCCGAGTCGTTAATTATTTACTTATATTGACTATAAATGTTTTTGGCGTCCTAATAATGACTTCGCAACTTCGTCATTATTTTTTCTATGCATTTATTACTTAACTTTATAGTAATAAATGGAACTACCATGATCATTCCAAAATATACGGAGTATCCGCTTAAATAGTCTAGCTTAAAATATTACATATAGTGTTGCTTGCACATATATTTCATAATCTTTTTAATAATGTTGTATATTTCATCTGATTGCTTCAATATTCTGAAGTAAATGTGTACTGCGAGCATTATGTAGATGAGAAGTAAAATCATCTAATAAAATCATGTTACAGTTAGGTATCCGTTGATAAATTGTTACGCAAGCGGTGTGAGAGAATTCCGGAAGACTATCGCTAATTGAAATCGGAAAGAATTAGTGAAAACGAAAAATAACTCAAGGACAAATAACAAAATAATAAAATGGAATTGAATATTTCCCATTTTATCGGATCGAATCCCCAAACCAATTGTATGAAGGTTGTATTGAATGAAAAAAAATTATCGAGAATTTAATTATTAAAACAGTGCCTTTATATTAATAAACGCTGCTTTTTTATTATTAAAAATTCTATTACCCTTTACTGTGGATTGTATTATTTGTCATCGGGCTTGTTCAATTTCTATTTATTGCGTTCGATAAATTTCCAATTGTATGTTGTGTAACAAAGAACCATACGTAATAACTAATTTCGTGTCATCCATCACCGATGAAAAATAATAAAAAAGCCAATCTTTTAATTTCCCTGTCAAAGGATTTAATAACAAAGGAATCACCGGTTCCGTCATGGGAAGATGTCAGATTATTGTTTTATGTGATTGAAAAATTATTTCAAGTTTTTTCCTCATAATTCAAAGCGATAAAAATGGAATCGAATTAATTCGTTAGAATAGTAATGTATCGTTTTACTCGCTTTAATTATAAAAATACATGTATTCATTTTTCAGCAACATTCATTTAAGCTACAGTTTTAGTGTTCCTGCTAGGTGTGTATTTACGAAAGATGGAGTCTTATTTATTTTGTTTTAATAAAATAAAATCATAAACCGCGGAAAATTAACTGGTGTAAAAAAACGATAGTTCCTAAAAATTTACCTTGAAGGTTTTAATGTTATTCGATAAAGACTTTGTAAGCAAACCTTTTTCAAACATTTTGCAGATACGTGTATGGCTTTACTATGTATTAGAGAAATCGTATTACCTAAAGGCGATCTCTCCCAGGCATCTCCTTTTTCCATATGTCCGTACTTTATGATTACGCCAGTTCAAAGCAAATTATACGATATTACTTTGACAGGAATTGATATTGATATATTAACCTAATGGGTTAAGAATCGAAGGACATTCTTACCATATACGTTTACACCCATCAGCTATTTCATCATATTAGATTGTCAGATTGGCAACTGATTAAGATTATAGACCAACCTAATTCTTCCGAACAATAACCGTATACAGTCAAAACTATCGAATATATTTTTTCACTTTTTTATGTGAAATAAAAACTCTTATTTTTTTATATTTCTTCTTTGATTATGCTTCAGAATAATTTCAAAATTAATTCTTGAAAACCGCGGCGACATTTAATTTGATCGTTTGAAAAATATTTTACAGTGTAATAATGTTAACGTACTATTAGATATCATTTATAATAATGAGACAGATTAAATTGATAGGTGGCGATATCGACATTCCATTACTATGATGGTCGTTTGTTACCTTTGCATAAATAAAATTGTAATATCACTTTCATTGCACGCGGAATAAATTTATCGGAACACAGTGCAATTGCATTCATGGACGTCATCATGGTTGTTTAGTGAAAGATAAAGTGGTGCGACTAAATATGATTTTCTTGCGTGCGATAGTTACACCTAGTTGAATTTAAAACGTTTCCAAGCACAATGTTTTGATTGTCAATTTGTTCTCCACCTTATCAACATGCACCCTTTCTAAAGGTAAACTCTTAGAATCCATAACTTGTGATACCTTAATGATCTTGATAATGTCATGTAATATTTAAATGACATATTTTTGAATTTGTTGATTTGCTACTATTCAATTTTGGGATTTCAATTGGAATTCAAGAATATTCCGAACTCAGTGACTGATTTAGCTTTGCAAAATAAAACGTTATCTGGAATCTAAAATTGATGAAATAATTCATGAACACTCAAGAATGTTCGTCGAAGGTGTAATTTAAAGTATAAATTAATCAGTTTTCAGCATCACATCTAGAAGACTTCTATTCTTCTACGCTTTTCGAACTTCAACAAAATGTACAGTGTCGAGATCCTTTCTTCAGATAAGATACTTACGTCGAATTGAACATAACACTACGAGAAGAATTTCAATTTTCACGTTACATATTTACCAAACTGATACGTTAAATATTTATCTACTATACGTATCTAAAAAGGAAAAATAAGAGTGAAAACATTTATTCTGGTAAACAAAAAAAAAATATTCTGTGTTTTGCTGTCAAACATACTTCGGATGCAAAGTTTTTTTTTAAATCGAAGCACGCAATTTGAATGATTGACTGCTATGTAGATCTGACAATTTAATAACTTTAGATTCTTCGCATATAAATGCTTAATTTGATTATCTTATCTCTAAGGAATTTTCAGTTTGTACAGCTATAAGGGAAATGACAGTTTTGAATAATGCGTTTTGATGGATTTTAAGGACGGGAGAGGAAGAGAAAATAAACACATAAAATCAAAACTGTGCCCCGTATCTTTAATGCCATGAACTGAACAGCTAACATCCAAAAAAAACACAGATATTAAGTAATAAGCGAGCGAGCGAGCAACAGCATCCATCTCAAGATTGTGACTATGTGCTAACTAATGTAATACAATAATCATTATAAATATACGAGCACTAATAAACGAGTGCACTGAGCGCAGTGTAGTAGTGCATATAAGTGTGTAGTAAACTCGGTACTAAAACGAGATTTGACGGCACGTTCACGTGATGCATAACTCAATTCAAAACTTAATTATATTAATGACGATTGCATTGTCCGAGAGTTAGCGAATGCAGCGAACCGACATAATTCATTTGATTAGTCCTTATATACAATATAGAATATTATATGATACGCCAGTATCAGCGGCTAACGTTCTGCGAATCTGCATCATTCAGCTTGATATAATTCCGCAAAACATGCTACACTAAATTATTCCGATAGTAATGGAATTCATATTATGAGCATTTTGAATATCATTATTCGTATTGCAATTGTGCATTAGGGATTAAAATAGAGATGAAATTAATACTTATGAATGGTTATCGCGGAATTGATAAGCGGTAAATTCATCATTTTTAAATCGTTAGATAATTTAACAGTAAATTGTACAATCATTCTTGCTATAATTTTAAAAATGTTACAGATCAAAAATATTTGATATTACAGCATTATCTTTTTAAGAATGAATATGTACTGAATATTTTCAATGCCTAATACCAAGTAATGCAACTATAAATTATTAGTACCGAAAAAGGTGTGACAGGTATACATATAATATTTGATACGACGTTAAGACATGGAATAAAAAAATGTGTATGAGTTTACCATCTAAGTTAGAGAATCTTTAGGAACGAATTCGATGTATGACGTCAGGACATTTACTTAAACTCAGTGCAATAAAACACCGCGTTGTGAAGAATAGTTAATGGGATATTCTGTTATTGACTCACGACAGAGGGGCGTGACTCACTGAAGCTCAGCTACTTTTCAGTAAAGATAAATTTCCAATATTTTTACACATAGACTTTTTCAAAAATCGTTTTGAATAGATTGATTACTTCCTTATGTTATCTAGCGCCTTGAGGTGATTTTCTCACGAAAACGGCGCTATATAAGTTATCCATGTTAATAATAATAAGATTGTTTATTTATTGATTTACAGTGTAAAACACCAATACAATAACATAAACGTATAAAAGATAACAATGTAGAATAACTTGTAGAATAAAAGGCTATCTAGCCAACAGAGAAAAATCATTGACCAGTTGAGCTTAGGGTAACTGGAAAATATCCACTTCTTTAGGTAACTCATTTAATAATCGCAGAGCTCTTACTACAGGCATCTGGTTAGCTGCGTTGGTTCTGGCAAGAGGAATGTGAAAGGAGTTGTGGCGACGAGCACGCGAGTAATTAATTGGCGCAGAGAGGCCAATACATTCCAGCATTTTATGTATTAGTCCTCTAAGAAGAAGAGCAAAGTGTTGCATCAGGTGTATCGGCTTCCGAGATTCAAGGGAATGGAATGAAAGCATGCCATACAGGAAAGGTGATGGAAAATAAATGTATTGGTCAGAGGAGACAGGAAAGTATCTATATTTCTTGAAGTAGAATGAACGAAGAATTTTTTATGCTCTTTCTCTTTAGTAGAGTTATATATTTAACCTCATAAGGGTTCCAGATTATTGATCCATATTCAAGGATGCTGAGAACAAATGATACGTAGATTGTACGTATAATCTCAGTGTTTAAAAATAGGCGAGCATACGGCTCCAACACCACTTTTATATAAACGATGATTTATTTATTTATTACTAGACTTATTTATTACTAGATTTATTAATTTATTTATTTGTTACGTGAACTTGGCAGAAGAAGGATGAAAGCAAAATAAATGCAGTGGATATGAGATCATTACGAAGAATACGTGGAAAGACCCTGATTGATAGGATAAGAAATAAAAATATCAGAAAAGAATTCAAATCAAAAGTAACAATCATAAATAAAATAAAAGTTGGATGTTTGAAATGTTTTGGACATCTTGAGCGAATGGCGAATGAAAGAATCGTAAAACAGATCTACAGTGCGAATATTAGTGGCAGAGCAGTGCGTGGAAGGCCTAGAAAGTTTTGGCAGGAATATGTTTCCCAACTTCTTAATGGAGACAATGTTAGGAGCCACAACAACCATCGTGCGAGTATGAGGAGATGCATAAACGTGGAGGAAGCTAGGGTTGTGTGTCAGGTTAGAGACAAGTGTCGCTCCATTCTCTCTGCCTACCCCTATCGAGGAATGGGATGATGTTTTGCATGTTTGTATTACTAGATATTTTATAAGTATTCTTCTACCTATCTATATTACATAATTGAAGGTTCTAGCAATGCTGATGGTGATATAAATGAAAATAATTTTCCGGTACGCGGTCAAATGATGCATTATTAGATAGTTGCATTTTATTTTCCAATCAACTCCTTCGTGTCTCATTACCGTAGGCGGAAGATACGGTTAAACACAAAAGCATACCACTGTGCATTGCAAACAATTATCTTTATAATTACACAACTAACGATCTAAAAATATACTTAGTTGGCCGCTTACTTCGAATCAGGCAAATGCAATGCTTTTCATTTGATTATTTATTTTTATGCAACTATTATTCATTGAATTGAATTGAAATTTTCCACGCCAAATAACTAATTTTTATGGGTTGAGACTCGCTGTTTCAGAATAAAACTAGTTAGATAGCACTCATAGACATTGATAGGATGAGGATGTAATAATGTTACGACCTGTATCATAGCTTATACATGATCTCAAATCGATATTGCCATCCTTCATTCTCTGCGTTTAGCACATTAATATTCTGGATAATTCACATTATATTCATCTGGATATTTCACTAGCTGTTCACACCCAATAACAACAGGCTGAAACAAACACAGCTAGTAAAGTTAAAAAATGACTATATAGAGATCTACAAATGGCGATCTACATTATATGCAACGACAATGTGAAAATCGGAACCAGCGGACAAAGCGGAATTATTGAAACTGTTCCCTCAACAACTGATGGTAAAACATTGCGATGGGAAGAGTGATAGAAACTATTCCGTTGAATCCTCAAAAATGGCCATTAGTCACGTTAAATATTGCGGTGAAATAAAAAAATATATAGAAAAACAGCCATTGCTATAGATGTAGCATACTCTAATAGAAGCTTCCAATCTAAAGAAAGTAAAACTATGATCTTCAACATAAGATTGAATGCAGTGTGACTAAAATACCCTATAAGAATATAAGTCAAGGCCTGATTGATACGTATTATAAAATATAAAAGATCCAAACTATTCGGTACGTCCTTTTCAATATTATTTATTTGCCGTAGTCACTGAACTAATATGATACAAATTCTGTATGCTCGGGCATATTCTTGGAAAGCATAATCTTATAGCATTAGTTGAATTATTACGTGGTTTTTATATTATCGTTGTCTAGCTTAATTTTCGGATACGGAAATATCAGTACACATTTTCTTTTATGCTGAAATCTTTATAACATAAACCGTTATACCATTGAAATATTAACAAACGTACGTACTAATATTGGACCAAAAATTATATGCACTTGGCAGTTTAGAATGGACGTGACTGAACTACAAATATTCAAAGAATTTATTACACCTAACTATTAATAACATCCTTGAAATTAATTTTAAACGGTTTATATTATTTGAGTTTGATAATCCTTCGAATGGATTTATTACTCACCAATAACCAAATATCGCTAAATTTCAAAATGTATCGGAAAAGTGAATAGTGATTATATTTTTCTGTGATTAACTTATATAGTAATTTCATGGGTTGACTCAGTATTTTATCTACCTTCCAATATTCGGTTGTATGAATAAGCGTCATTTCATATCTCCACATTATTTAAGTATGTTTTTACTTTAAACATATGCTTGAAATATCATTTCTCTGATATAAAGATTGGAAGTGATCATTGCGTCAATACGTCTTCGTTTATTCCCTGCTTGACAAGAGACAGCTCGCAGAGGCACGAATATTGTAGAGCGAGCAAATAAATTCGATAAAAATTAAACTGTTATGAAAACAACTTGATTAATATTTATATTTCAATTACGTTTCCCTATTTGTTTTTAATTTGTATTTGATAATTGTAAAAGCACAAGACCCGTAGTTTGCTTTTACGCATGTTTGACCTAGATAAAAGTTTTGTGTACTATTGTGTGTACAATGATAATAAAATTACAGCCATGACGAATATTGCTATGAACAAAGAATTCCGATACGGAAACAAGAATATTTCATTCGCATTGATTTGAATAACAAGAATCTCTAGCGTTTCTCTGGGCCACGAGAGCGACGATTTGGGAAGAGATAGGCCTAATACAATTAAAGGAGCGACTAGCTATAAAAATTCTAGTTACATTCAATACTTGGAAATCCACATCGCACTTGTTTTGGCAAACGTCACGCAAACGTTTCATTTTTTTAATCATGGCTATTACATTTATTTTCAGCTCCTATCCGAAACAACAACAATTGATTAAATTAATTACTAGAACTAATTTCATATAATATCTACATATGTGTGTATTTGTATACATACAACAATATAAGCAAGCCTGAATGCTCTTTATATCTGTCTCCGCACATTGAAAAGAAAAGATTTTTCTGGTCACGTTGCAAACTGTAACAGAAAAATGGTTCGTATACTGCCTGAAGAATTTCTCGTAACTTCACGCAACACATTTAACCTAAGACAATATTAAGCATATGCACAATACGTCGGTTAAAAATAAATGCAGATTTGCCGAGCTTATTGGGTTGATTTTATGATTCAATTAAGTATCAAAATCAACCAACCCAAATAATATGTGTATTCATTTATTAAATGCAAAGAATGTTTACGTTTGAACATTTCGTAGTAATGTATTTGTATAATCCAACTAATCAATTTACTAGTATAAAATTCCTCAGTACTTTGGAAATGCGGAATATTGAAATGAATCTAAATTGTATTCAACGGTTAATTAATGATTACATTTGTTAGTTCCATAATTACATAAGCATTTTCCATTCCATTCGGATAATCTAACAAATTCATACTTTGTCATGAACTGGGAATAATTTACTGCGTCCGTGGTAAATTTGAAGATAAATCTCGTAATTTAATATCACTTTAAAATTATATAATGGGTAGCAAAAATACACCAGAACTACAACTAAGCTGTCTTCAAATTTATTGGTTCTTATATGAAAGTATATTCAGAATTAGCTGTACTTCAAAGTGTGCTTCATTTCGCCAAAATATTTTTCGTAAAAGAAATTGGTGAATACAACGTGAAAAAAATACAAGTTGCACCGATCAGATAAAAACAGCCACAGAATCACAAGTATCGGGAAATGGTAGACCGTTAAGGTTACTGGAAGTAAACAGGGGGCATCCTCAGGTATGAAATCATCTACTATGAAGAAGTTCTGGATGCAATCAGTATATATTTAGTCGAAAATAGGTTAACCACGTTACTCATACATCCTATTCCGCCTGTACTCGTGCATGTGCAAAATAGCATATTAATAGTTCTCTTGTATAATAGGAATGTTTTAAAAAATAATAGCTGATTTTACTTCACTATTTTGCATATTGTTAATGTGTTTCCTAGCTTCGGGTTTCCCAGTCATAATCTATTTTCTTTGTTATTTTATTTACATTCGGATTTTATGTGCATATTCGTGGAATCGTAAAATCACTTCAAAGTGAATGGATCCATATTCAAAATACTAACCTGAACGTTGGTAATGTTGTCACAATGAATACATTCGCGTGTGTATGTGTTTAATACATTCGTAAACTACGTAATACATGACTAATGTGAAACGCTCATGCATAACTGCGATTTTCTAATCTTGACTTATCTCGAATCAAGGGATCTAACTCATTTTCTGAATATCAACTTCTTAAAATGAAGAAAAATTTTTTGAGGTGGTTTGGGCATATTGAACAAATGGATGCCGAGAGATTGGTTCGGAAAATTTACGATATGAATGTGGAAGGTATGCGATAAAGGGGCCGGCCAAGGAAATCGTGACATGGACAGATTAACCAAATTCTAATCGATGGTTCTGTTCATAGTCGGAATAATCGCAGAGCATGCATGATGAGGTGTATGAATGTGGAAGTAGCAAGAAATGTATGTCAGGATAGAATGGTCTGGCGCTCGATCCTCTCTGTCTACCTCTTCGGGGAAACGGTGTATTATTATAATAATAATAATCAACTTCTTTCAGAGCGCACTTAACGAGCATCCTTCAGATAATCATTAATTTCGTCTTAGTAGCAGCTTACTCTGTTTTAATGATTCAAATCTACAATACATACATATACTTATTTGATCCCTGACTTTAATCACCTACAATACATACATATACTTACTTGAAAAACAGGTGGGGTGCATATTAAATATAACACTCAACTGTAAATTGAATGGAAATATGTTACTAATATTTATTCCGTTAGGTGAGAAAGCCATAGCTTAAAATCTAAACAAAATCGCACCGATACAATCAGCACTAAATTATTCAGTTACATTTGCCGCCACATTTCCCGTTTGGGTAACTGTCCTATTAACAATTATTGTTATATCGGCAAATCGGCGTTGGCCGAAATCGCGGTTAAATACGTTCCAGGCAGAGGGATTGCATCGCTTTTTGGAATTATATTTCGATCAAAAGCAAATATGTAAACTGCGCCATGCGCATAGATGCACGAACATCAAACAGGAACTTTGGGGTCTATTTCTACGAGGGAGTAATATTGTTAAATTCGGAATGTGCAACCAATGCGATTAGTTCACGAAATGCTCAACGAATTATCAACACTTTAACAACATAATTAAGCGATGTTCAAATATACTTGTAGATACTGTCTATAATAAAATACTTGTGCACCTTTAGGAATAATGAAGAAGAATTGAATGACCTCCAGCGTTTCTCCAACTATAGCGTTGGAGGAACGCTGGAGGTCGCGGGTTCGATTCCCGCCGAGTGAAAAAAAATGTGTTTAAAAATGCATTATTCTATTCAGGTTTTTAATATATGTATAAAAATAAATTTAAATAATCAAAAAAAGAGAAAAAAAAGGCATTTTAAAAAAAATATATATTCACTCTGGACTGGAAAAGAGTGGTAGATCTTGTATCGCCCTGGAGCAATACCACCGTTAAGT
>JAPMAF010000979.1:0-12225 GCA_026537445.1 Silvatares holzenthali
ACACACAAATATAACAGTGTAAAAGATTGCTATTGTATTAAAATAATATATTAAAGGCTTAACAAAAGATCAAAGGCAAACAATGATCGAAGACAAACCAATAAGTTGGTAAATAATACATTAAGACAAATCGCAACTCGATTAGCTAGGGAGTTATGAGTTCAAATGAATGTATGCTATACTCGTAAATATACTATATGTGCATATATGATAAGGAACCCTACAATAATTCATTACGTATATACATTGCGGGAGAGCCTTTGTTGGTGTAGACAGTGTATTAAACTCAACCCGGATTTTCGTCATTAAAACGAGTGTAATAATGTACTCGGTAGGTAAGACAAAGGGAAACACGATAAAATTAAATTCGGATTTCTCAGTAATGTGGAAACAAATTGGATAGTTTAACCGTTTGAGTGCTAATTATTTTACTTGGGCTTGACAATAAATGCTATGAGAACGAGAAATTAGATATATTTTATTAATAAATTTACAAGAATAAACAAAGCAATGGCGAAGAATTAGATATTTAAACATTATTTTTATATTAAATGTGAAAAATCTATCTCGTTTTTATATTGCATATACAAACACTGTTTGTATGTGCAATAAAAAAAGCTTACGAAAATACTGTTTGCTCAAACAATACTCAAATTTCTCTGAAAATCTGAAAATATTGTCAAATTTGTGTTCAATAACACTCATTCACACGTCTCTCTTACAAACTGTTACTGTTCCATTGCTTGGTCTTGTCGCAGCACACACTAAAATATCTTTGATTTAGAAGTATCGATCTATATTGATTACAAAATATCGTTTTTATCACACAGTATGTTATGTGATTACGCATTTCTGGGCATCGACGAATATGCATAATATATATTCGGCGTAATCACAGAATTTTACTGTCATGACAATAATGAAAATAACATTTTGACGATATGAGTAGTCCAATAATGTTTGCAATATTTGTTATATTAATTGGGTTGAACATCTTTGAAATTTGTACACCAAACGTAAATGTCAATGGTTCTAGCATACGAGTATCGTATCAATTTTTAGGTGTTAATCTTTCAGTATGGGTAAAATACATTATTATTGGGTTGTTTGGATTTAATTTAGCGAAACAAATTAACAAAGCACTTTCCGAGATCAAAGTATTGTTTTAGGGCGCTTTGTAATTTCTTTGCTCGAAGATGTTCCTTGGTAATGAAAATTCAGGTAGCGTTTTATGGGAAAGTCCATGCTCCATGGCGAAAACTTTATCACCTGGTATTGGGTTCTAACAGATAAAATAAATACTATAGGGAAATAATAGAAAATATATAATTAAACTGTGCATATTGGTAGTAAAACTTTTTGAGAAGGTTCACTCAAACATGTGTAGTCGAAATATTGAAAATGTGGTTAGAAACATGACTGTTAATTCTAAGTAATTATTTACATAATCTATTTTGGGAAACGGAAGAAAATATATCTAATATGTATATCTATACACACATTTAAAGCCCATAGGAATGCTTCCACGGATGCAAGGACACGCAGAATGGTCACGATTTTTAAACTTCAGACATTCGATAATACTTTAAATCATCGTCTCATTCAATTTATAATTAGAATTTATTTATAGATATTAATCGACATATCCTTCACCCAACTTGATATATTAAAATGTTATAATAATAATACGATAATGTCACGATAAAACATTACTGCAATATTAGACAGCTGCGACGTCATTATTATCTTTTTCTGACTATTTCTATTACTTGAGTAAAGATAATGTGATGCAGAAGGCAAATAGTAACGCACTCCACTATATCATCCAAGCAAAACCTTGTCGACTTTTTAAAAAACACTTATTTGTGTACCTATCTTGGCCTAATTTATTTCTGTCTCAGAATAAATAATACAAATTACCTTGAAAGTTATACGTATAAATATTGGAAAATGATACAATTAATAACACTACTCACATTTTATAGCCTCTTTTTGGATCTTAGTACTAAGTGAATTCTATGATTAAAGAAAAGAAGCATATCATCGCCTTTAGGTTCGAGGCGGAATTTATTAGTGGCACCGTCTAGTGGGTAATCTGCCACTGCCTTACCAATTTATATGCAGATGTTATTACTTTCATTGTATATTTAGAGCAGAGTGTGCCTCTGAAAAATATTGTTTAAGTACGATGGTGTTCTATTATTTAGGAAAGTGAGGCGTAAATATTAAGCTTTTATGCAGGATGTATCGGGTAAAGTCTTACAGCCAAGTTCTGGCGGTTTGATCGCAAAGCAGCAATCATTATTCCTTCGGAGGTAAGAGGCATTTTATAGCTGCGAGTTTATTTACCTCGCGTACCTAATAACAACATCCCCATTTCTCTCCTCCATTAACCTGAGAACTCATCGTCAGAATATTTAATTTATTACAAAGTTTTACCGAGCAGCATATATTTAATATATTTTATATTCAATAGATGCTTCTGCACCCGAGTTAATTATTGTTCGTAAGATGCTGTGCTTCAATTTCGAAAAATCACGAATCAGTTATTGGGTTATAAATTTAAAGCATATACAGTAGGATATGTTCTGTCAAAGATGTGTGAGAGATCATTGTTATTTTCTCCACTGTATTCATTTTCGTAAAACAGGACTCATTGCGATCTTCAGTAGCGAGACTACGAAATATTTGCTGGCACATAGGGAGCAGGTACTAGTACTAAAACAGTATATTAGTTACCACATGAAGTTAACCGTGCTCAGAATGAGGCAGAGAAACCAGAAAATTTTTAACAAGATTATTGTGTAAAATTTAGCTGCCATGTTAACTTGAAAAATATGAAATTAAATATTATTTAATTTTAATAGCATTGTCGTGTCTGCTCATTTCTGTAAAACATTGGAATCTTAATAATTATCCTTTATATGTGTATATTTATTTGATATTTAAGAACGTCTAGATTTGAATACAAAAAATTGTTGAAATAGGTAAAATTAGGTTTAACATAAAATGTTTTGATATAACAAATTATCTCTTACTCATTCTTACATAAAATGTCGCGACTCAATTTGTATTGGTAAAGGGAGGAACTATTTTGTTGCTATATGGTTAAAGCGAGAAACTCTTTTTTGTAGTTAAAGCAAGGAACTATTTTTGACGAGAATGAAAATTTCAACTTGGCAAAATGCCAAGAATTTATTAACTAATATATTTACATTTTTCACGATGTAAAAAAATGTAATGGAAAGATTCATCTTTGAAATTCTTAAGAGTTACAATACACCGAAAGCTTTGATATTTATATAAAAGATTTTCTTTTGATATTCAATGTTGCCAATATTGGTCACATGATATGTAACATAATTTCGAATAAAAAAAACTTCGTATTATACATTAGGCCGCAATATATTTTTTCATATTTTATTCATGAAGTTGGCCATTATCGGGAAGGAAGAGATTGTAGAAAATTATTTGATTTTTCCCGAGCAAGGACAGTTTTCTGATGGAAAAACTAACATGACACTCAATCATGAAGATCGCTGCTTTTACTAGATCAGCATACGTAATGCGGGCATCGAATTTTTATAATACGTTCTAAAACGATGCGTCAATGTCACTTAGGACTTACTTACGATATTTTCTCATTGACAGTAATAACACATTACCTTTCTATTTACTTGTACAAACATTTTTAGAGCCGCAACAAGTCACTCTAGACCATAATATTATTCATGTTTTCCAAAAAAATGCTTATGCAATATAAAAAAAAAATCAAAATAACAGTAAGTAAATACTTCAATAAAATAGAGTATTTTTATTAATTTGTCCACAGCCGCAGGAAGAAAAACTCTCAATTTCATTATAAAAATTATTACGTAATTAGATATATCTTTTCAGAATCCAAATACAGCTCCAATTTCTATAATACTTAGTATTGATGAATATTGTGTGCTATGTACGTATTCATAACATTTTTGGAGTAAAGTTGTTTAACGTACGACGTGAATACGTTTAAATAATTTATGTTTATTTATTTTCATACTATACTCGTATATCAGACGCCACCATCCATAGGAATGATAAATATTAGTCCGATGGCTTCGAAAATTCTAGGTAGCAGTTGGAAAAAAGGCTCCTAGTTTTCTAGGTAGAGAGATAAATCCAATTCTTGTCACATGTAATACTAAATTGTGATATTGCTACAGAGTACATTATCTATCATTCTCTTTTAGTCCAAAGCCCAAGGTATGCATGTTCCAATTTTATTTTAAGTAATTTTTCAACATTACTTATGCAGTAATCAAACTGTTCAATTTATTTAAATTACACATAAAGAATCCATGGCACCACTGTCCGTCTGGTTCTGTACAATCAATGCATTTATACAAATAGATTTAATCACGAAAAGTGGATGAAATTATTTCACGTGGCGTGCAACACCAAAAGGTAGTATTGTTAATATAGTGTAGGATAGTGCAAAATCCTACCAATTCATCAGTGTAGAGAAAATATGCAATTGTTTTTGTCATTTTTAGTACATTTTGAAATATATTTTTCATACCTACATCTATTCAAATCCGCAACGATAAATTCATATTTAATTTTTCTCTCAACTCCGACCTTTACTTAAACCCGTCTTTTCTAGTTTATTGTTCTACCTTACTCTAGAGACCGACATATATCAATAACCGATAAAAAATGATAAAGTATTACATAAAATAAAGTTCCAAATAGCGATTTATATCGGTTACCTTTCCATTTTACAGCTACTACAGAAATTTCCCTAACAGTACATTACAAGTTTATTAGCAACTGCGATAATAATCACACATCACATGAAAGCCACCATTTGCACCTGTAAGTTAATACAATCTCAGATGTCTCGTAACTCTTGAGAAACTGTCATCCAGTCAGTAAGATGTATGCATTTGCCACAAACATCAGGGTTTTTGCAGAGGCTTCACTGACAACTTTAACCAACTCTCTTAAATTAACCGCCCTGGGGTACATGAAGGCAACAAGTTTCAAACTTTAGGAATTTCATACGCTGATTCATGAATACGAAAGAGCAAACCTATTGCTTGATATGTTTTTGGCTCTACCAAATCCGAAATACAAAACCTAGTGTTTTCAAAATGTTGTTAGATTAATATGTCACAAAGCATTTAATATTTGTATTAAATTTTATGAATAGGGATATCAATTATGATACAATAGACATTCGGGGCAAGGATTTTTCAAATTGGAAAACTTTTCAACATTTCTCCGTAGTTTCAAATTAAAACACTTTATGACGATATTTTTTATTCTATTTAATTCACAATTAAACTTTTCACGATGTTTGGATAGTTGATATAATACAATACACCATCACGCCATTTCCCTGTAGGGGTAGACAAAGAGGATCGAACGCCAAACCACTCTATCCTGGCATATATCTCTTGCTTCATCCACTTTCCTACATCTCCTCATGCATGTTCTGCGATTCTTACGACAGCGGACAGAGCCATCTACCAATATTTGGTTGATCTGATCATGCCAGGTTTTCCTAGGGCGACACCTGTATCTCGTACCCATTCACTCTACATGGTCAAACCATCTCAATACATTTTTCTTCATTTTATTAATCACGCTCATCCCTGCTCCTTACTCATTCTTACTCTGTCATACATCGTTTTACCATAGATCTCATCTCTACAGCATTTATTCTACTTTCATTCTTCTTTTGCCAGGTCCAAGCTTCGCTTCCATACATCAGCGTTGGTACCAACATTCTCTTATGTAATAAATCTTTAGTGGTAAAATACAGTTATATATAAATACATCTCTATAGAGCATTTTGTACTGCAAAAGTTTTCAAGATAATAAAATGAAATATCCATCTCCAGACCGAATCAATATCCATTAAGGTAGCATGATTGCATTCACTAACGAATTATATGGTAATTAGTCTTCTTTAACTTTACAGCATAAATTGTAACCCGAACATTTTGCATGATTTTAAAAAGGAAGATATTCTAGTCACTTCCTCGTGAGTAATTTATTTCAATACTGTGCTGTGGGAGGATAATAATGCCGTATTCAAAGCTCTTTGGAGCTTTTCACCTTCTCTTTGGCTTTTAAAGGAAAAATATTCCTCGCTGGCGTAAATACAGTTCATGAACGAAGAGACCGCAGATTAACTAGAACGTCAAGTCACCTATATCGTTAATCTTTTATTTATCTTCTTGCTCTAATATACCTTGAGGTGTATTTATTTAGTGAGATCCACGATGTTTGTGCATTTGAAGTTCATTCGTGTACTCAATGATATATGTACAATATCATTTAGTTACTTTGAGGTAATATAAAAGACGTCAGATATAACTTGGCAAATTGCACTCCTACTGTTCAATCAATTGCACTCATTGTTTTTATGTAAAACCATAATTATATATTCTTAATAAATTATTTATATTTTTCCTGACTACTGTGATGCTTTGCCAATAGATAACTATAGACAATTTGTCGAACTCGTGGTCGAATGGTTAAGAAACTTGACTTAAGCGTTGGAGGAACGTTGGATGTTGTGGATGGAATCCCGCCGGAATGAAAAAAATAATAGTTTAAAAAATAATTTTTCGATTCAGATTTTAAAAATATATTGTATAAAATATATTCAAAAAAACGATACAGCAAAAAAGCATTTAATAATGTATTCTCTGGACTAGAAAAGAATGGTAGATCAGAAGACTAGAATATAACCAAGTTTTCATTATCTCCTCCTACTGTTACACAGTATTTACACGTGCAATTGCACTGAATGTTACAGACCCAGATAGATGGTGCGGTGGTGTCTTATACGTAGCATAAGATAAAAAATTTGATTACATCAGTAAATTAGTAGGAAAATTTACTAAATATGTAGAAGACAAGATTAATATATAAAAATCATTATTAACGTTGATCCGTGTGTTCAACAAACAATTGATACTGCTAAAATAACAGTTCGATATCAGAATACAATGTTTCGTGTTTGGTTTGAAATGTTTAGCACAATATGCTTGATAATAGATGCAAATATTTACCGGAATGTTTCCGCACTACCCGTACGTTTGATCTTTCGCTACGGTTTGATCTCTCGAACTATTCACGAAAGGCTCAGGAGGATATTTCATAAGCCCTGACTAAACGGAGCAAATATGGGAGGAATTAGTTATTAACGCGCGGAAGTAAACACTCCTAAAGTGATTTAAAATGTCTTAGATCGTTTAAAAGTTGCTACTCTAGAAACATGATCCAGGATAAATTCCTGAGTTATACAGGTGTTTCTAAGGAATAAAGACCCATAACTTGCATGTGATATTCTCCAGCAAAAGCTGACATTTTATTTCCTTAACGATATAACTATTTTATTCTATAAACTTAGACGCCTAAAAATTTCATCATCAAATCATATTATACAAGTTACATAGTTTTTTCCTACAATAATTTTAGCAACTAAATAAAGTAAACTTATTTATCTTGACAGCTAGATCACGAGAAACGGTAGGTCGATCGAAGATATCAATAGAAGTGTGACAGTTGCCATACACTCCATAATTAGCAATGAAATCTTCTCCAACGAATCGCAATTGACAATACGTAATGGAGTCTTGCTATATGGTAGCAGCGAAACGTGGACTTGGCAGAAGAACCTTACCTGTTATTCATTGAACATTAAATAAAAAAAAAATTAAATAGTTTCCCAATTGACATTCATCAATATCACGCCATTTCTCGAAAGGGGTAGACAGAGAGAATGGAGCGTCATTTGTCTCTTCTTGAAACACAATCCTTGCTTCCTTCACGTTCACGCATTTTCCCATACGCGCACATATGTACAACAATATTCTTAAAACGTTTATATAATTTTAATCTCCACTACGAGTGTTCAAAAGTGACTTCCTTACTCGAACTTAATCGTAAAAAGGTATTCCGTTAACTGATATAAACATCAGTGAGTTCCGAGACAAATTCATATTGTTTAGAATATTGAAGTAATGTAATAGTACAGATTTACCAGTATTCAGGAGGAAACCTTTCACATTTTACTAAGTATACTTATAGTAATAATAAGACTATAGTAATAATGTTTTTTCTCTAGAATACTCGTGAACCTGTAATACTACTTCACTATAATCACCACAGTAACCCAATATTTTCCTATTGTAGGGTGATGCGTTTAAGTAATTTCTAAGTATCGCAAAGGGTTCTATGATATAAATAATAGAGAGAAAAGAAAAAAGAATCAAAACTTGCATTTTAACCTTTATCTCTCAAGACGAAGTATTGCTTATTTAATACATAAATCACTCGGGACATGATGCAAAAAGAAATAAAAATTTGATGCTATTTTGAATCATTTTCACAGACATATACTTCTATAATATATTTATTTCTATCAATATGACAGTGTATCAAATCGCAAACAATTCTATTATTACACTATTCATTGGAGACTTGTGGCGAAATAATAATCCTCGCCAATCTGTGTTAACGATGCGTGGAAATAGTATTTACTGAGGATAGTATTAGCAAAGATTTAATATATGATAATCACAGTGATAGAAACGGTATTTCACCACAACAAGGTCGAGTACCTGATACAGGTGGTAGATTCCACAACGCTTAATTTTATAGTAGTAAACAATTTGAATAGTTGGTTTATTTCAAATGCCTAGAGATATTGCGAAGCCACGGTACATTACTGTAACATGGAAATCAAAGCGACAAGGATACCAAAACTCTAACTCTTGATTTAAAATTCATTTGAATTATTTTACTTTTCCTCCACTTTTTCTTCCTAGTATTCACGCCAGTTGAAACTCGTTTTCTAAGCTGCAGAACAGCTAAAAAACAGATGCTTTGTCCATGGTATTACTAAAATTGACAGTTTGTAAGAGCGGTACAATTTACCCATCGATTACAAACAACTTGACAAGAAGATGAAGAATTATATATAGTTCTTAGATATAAAACACTAAACTGATCTCTCCTCAGAAGCCATAGAGTTCACATGTTTGACAGGACCGAATCGAAAGCATAAAAAGTGTAATGAAGATATATTTACAAACTGTAGGAAGAACTCAAAGAGTCTATTGAAGCTACTGTGAACAGATAAATAGTGATACTTTGTAAGTAAGAATATTCGTGTCGTAGTCCTAACTTACTCGTAGCTAAGAAAGGAAAATAGGTGTGGAAATGTAAATAAGCTGGACGTGTGTGCAAATAAAAATTTGAGTACTTACTCGTAGGTAGAACTACTGGGTTGGTTGTAGATAACTTGATAAAGAAAGTTCAGGAATTAATGAGAACTGGAAAGCGAGAACGTTTTCACCAATATACTCGAAACCAAACGAATTGTAATTTTCTATATCGGATTCCTGCGATCAAGATCATTACCATTTTGAATATTTATTAACGCTCTCTTCAGCTCATTTTCAAAATTAAAAACAGCAGCTATTATTAACAAGCATGCGTATACATATTATAGATTTAAAAGAAATACACAACTATTTTTACAGTACAAGAGATACGTGGTACAAAATGGTTATAAATAACACCTCGGAGGCTCCACCCGCACAGCTCAGTTTCCTTAAAGTCTTGAAAAGAACCCCCCTGGCTCTCATTGGCACATCTCTCGCATGAGGTATGAAAAACTCACCGGGTCTAGAAATGACACCCTACGCTAAAACTAGCCAAGAACTAGTCGGACACAAAAAGGTTCGATGACATAAAAACATTGATTTGCGCCATCCGAAGCTAAGAACATGACTCAAATAATTAATAATAATAAAAAAAAACACTTTTCTTATTTTATTATTTTATGGTTTTCCATATATTTAACTTCTTTGTCTACAACTGCTAAATATTACATAAGCATATACTTAAACATGTTGAATAAATTAAATTATATCTAGTCGTTGTAGACAAAGAAATTACATAAAATTTTACAAATCAAAGATGAGTTACAACTCTGCAATGTGAATTTTAAAATCGTGTTTCATGCTGTTGGAAACTGATATATGTGTACATTTTGAAATTGCTCTCCATCTTCTTTCCTATCTTAAAATTACTTTTATTTTACTAAACAGGAATATGAGAATATCTTATCAAATAATATCTAGACGTACGTGTCTAGTATTCATTAGAGGTATATACGACGATTGCAAGCTGAAGTGCCTCTAGAACCCCAATCTCCGACAAATTGTAAATATCTCATTTATATGCATCGTAGGCGCTGCGAATTTCTTACTCTGTTGGCGAATTGCCACTTCCCTCTTACCGAGTATTGCCTAAATTCAGATTGATGATACAACACTCCGAACATAATTCTGGATAGCTTTAAGTTTCTCTTAATTTGAATCATTTCTAATGTTTAAGAAAGATCGTAGTTTTTTAACTGATTTTTCTTGTAACATACTTGGCAATTCTCAGAGCTTATAGTAAATACTATCTGCTGATCACAATGGCATGGATGACACAAAGAACTTAATGTAATAATTTAAATCAAGCCTAAATAAATTCTTATATTTGATCCAATCTTCCATATATATATTTACATTATTATGAGTACCTTATTGACATATCCGTAATGTGTCGATCTCGATTTAAGTTTACAGCTGATAAATTTAAGCACGTACGTATAATCGTATCGCTATCTTTCGCAAAAGGCTCTAAGAGAAGTATGTAGGTATCTGAAGACGAAACTTCTAAACGACGAAAGATATTTTAATTCCCCTCTTGTAAGCCTCTCTAAGTAAACTCTTCTCTTCGTATATCCACAAATATTTACGTGCTCTAGATCTACTTCCAACAAATTGACTGCTGTCCCTGAGGGCCCGTTCGGAATATATGATGGCTATTCTCAATTTAGGAATCTTTTTTAGGCGTATAATGCAAACAAGATCAAAGTGGTTGAAGAAAGTGAACAAACAGTTCGCAAAATATAATTAAGTGTACAACATTTATATTGAGTTACAGCCATGCTTCCGTTTGATCTTCATTTCAATGATAAAAGGGTTTGAATAATATTTAGACTATTTAAATTGGCTCCTTTTAAACTCTTGGTCTTTTGTATTGCACTGTAGAAACTTGCGAGAAAAAATATGAATAAAGGTTTTAATTTTTACCACACAATTTAAAATGGATATGTCAAAAAAAATAAAAGTATTAAGATTTTTCTCTGTGATATGTACATTTAATTTAAATCGCATTTAAAATATAGGTAATTTATTAATTTTTTAATTAATTTAGCAGCTTTCTTTTCAGTTTGAAAATATAGATAAACTAAATTATTACGATGTTTTATTAATTTCCTTACTGGAGGAGTGTTCTAGATATTGTGCTTAAGAACCTAAAAGAATAGACATTTTTTATTTATTATTGAAAGTACACGCTTCCTGAAGCGCATGCAGAATTAATCCATCCATGTTATATTTGGCCAAACTTTGAGCCCATAATTTTTTTGCTAAAATTTGAATATAATTCATTCTAATATTTGAGAAAAACAGTACAGTTTATAAATGCATAAAAATATTTTTTTTATATTTTTAGGAACTTTGTAAAATGTTAAACATTAATGTGATACTTTGACATACGAAAAATACAGAAATTTTAACTCAAAGACTGATTACTTAGGAGATTTTCGCCTCAGTAGTTGGAAAGAATAAAAATATTATAATACTAAAGTTTTCCAGTTTATTTCAAACAACTTTGTTTTCGATATACAGATTACATTGCCTTGTCTAAACAAAGAAATCATTACTTGAATACAACATTCAGTAAGTACGCTACGCAGGCCGATAAAGAAATAACGTTGTGTAAATAAGGTTACGTATTATTTTTTCCCTGCGAAAACAAAGATATAATCGTTTGAGGTAGAAATTATAAATATTGGAGTGTACATATTAGAATACATCAATAAATCAAATTTAAATAATGTTATGAGTAAATGGTTGAAAAGAGGCAATAGAATGCAAAACTACAACTTCAATAAAACAAATTTCAAAGTAAAATATAAATTTCAATGATACGGCTGACTTTACATGTCGGTACATTTACAGGTAGGTACCATGAAAGGTCTCGAGATGAGTTATTCGTACGTAGAATCAATGCACATAGACAATGGTTCTCAAAAATCAAGCTTCGTAGGACTTCGTACTTTGGTCACGTAATGAAAAGTGAAATTTAGTGTAAGCGGCT
>JAPMAF010000980.1:0-12224 GCA_026537445.1 Silvatares holzenthali
GTAAGAATCGCAGAGTATGCATGAGGAGATGTATGAATGTTGATGAAGCAAGAGATGTATGCCAGGACAGAGTAGTCTCTGCCTACCCTTACGGGGAAACAGCGAGATGTTGTATATTGTATTGTATGTCGACAGTGCACTTATGTAAATGTTTGTTATTCTTATTATTTTCATACAAACTAATTAAAATAACTGCAAGTTGATCTTATTTTAAAATGTTTTAAAGTAAATTCGAACTTTGTAACAACGAGCTCCCAGATTTATCCAGTAAAATCTATCTATGAATTCAAATATGGATATTTGTAAGTCATAAACTTCTGAAGCATACTAAATTAACAAAGAAAGTGTTGATGTATGTAAACAAACAACTATAGACAGTTGGATAAACAGTTATGCACATATATACCAACATAATGATATTTTTTATTTCTCGCAATGAGCATCAGCTATGATGAATAAAATCCAGAGCCATTCAGAACCAAAATTACCTGTTTGAACAAAACATCTTTGAATTCTTTCATAATTTATATATTTTAAAGTATGTGGTTTATTAAATAATTCAATGTTTTTTTCAGATTGAGGCAATCCTGTCCACAATATCAGCACTCATATTAGGGGTGAAGGTAGCTCTTGAACAAATAATGCAAGCTCTGTCATCCGTAGAGACTGGTGAGACATCTAAGGAATCATTAACCGCTGGAAAGGAAAACGTTGAAGATGCGCTTGGGAAATCTCTTAGAGATGTTTTTAGGATAAGGGAATTATCTAAATTAAGAAACTTTCATAGGAAGATTACATTTGGTCTAATGCATTTTTTGTATAAGAAGTAAGATTTCTTAAGCTCAATCAAAGTACGTCATTATTTATGTTATATAACAAAATTTTAATAATGTGCTGCTATTATTTTAGAGAGAGCTTTTCTGGAATGACTGACAGCAATAGAATTCGTTCCGTCTCGCAAAACTTAGACCAGTTGATCGAAGAATTGCCAGTTTTCTTTCATAGGTTGGAAGAAGTGACAACTGCCATGGATGACAGGTTACAATGGAGAGAGTTTAAATTCTGTTTCCGAGTAGCTACAAGCAAAGTGGTGAGTTTTAAATTAACTCTTCCCTACCTTATTTCTACTTTCACTTAAATATTTTACATATGAAATATTTTCCAGTCCGGTATTCTTAGCAAATTCATTCTGCACAGAGGAATATTAAACGATGTGATCGTGAGACTTTGTTCACTAGTTCAGCGGGAAGCATTCACACTAGGAATGGTCAGTTTAGGACTTCTCGGTTCTGCTTCACAAGTTTCAGGAAGCACAGGAGATTGTCAACCTCCCGAACAGGAGAAAGATCAAGCTCAAAAGAAGACTCAACACAAACCTCACGGTTTCAAAGTAAGATAATATGGTATTGAAAATATTCAATTGTATATTAAACACTATGTTTGTAATATTTTTTATTTCTCTATTTTAGCTGAATTTAGTTGACACTCTCATGAAACCACCGCGCATTAGCAATAGCAATTTATCAAAGGCGGCCGGAAGGCTTCTCAAATCTGAAAGGTTTGCAGATATGGTCTTTGAAATTCCAGTTCAAACACCCATACAGACTGCAGTTACCAAACCAGTAGTTGAAAATTCATTGCCAAAAGCTTTGCCCTCGAAAACATTCCGTAAGTTTAGAAAATATTAATACATCAAGCGCTTTTTACAATGTATCTAATAATAGAATTAACATTTGTTCATTGCAGCTCCTCAGATGACCTCAGCAGATAATACTTGTGATAATATTCCACTTGTGAAGGAAAGTGTTTATGGAACAATAGAAGAAAACGGTAGTCTCATAATGAAAGCTCACAGGGTAGTGGTTGCTGCAAGATGCGATTGGTTCAGGAGAGCTTTGCAATCTGGTATGAAAGAAGCTATTCATAGGTGAGATAAAATATTATCAGAATGTAGTCATTTTTATTCCCTACTGGTTTTTTAATACTCTGTTTTATTCTCAGACGAATTGTCATCCATGATACTTCTCCGGCACTTTTTCGCAAGTTGCTAACTTATTTATACACTGGGAAACTAGATACAAGAATGGCTTCCGGAGAGCAACTTATTGAGCTTGTTCTGTTAGGAGATAGATATGAATTAGACGCAATGAAAATTACTTGCGAAAAAGCATTAGCAACCAAGCACCTGGATAAAGACAGCACATTCTATTATCTCAATATTGCTGATCAGTTTAATGCTACATACTTGAGAGTTAGTATTTCAAATATTTTAATTGTAATCATCAACTTTTCTTTATTGTATACTATAATTTTTTTTTTCGTTTCCAGGAGGCTTGCATCAGATTTGTCATAACTCGGGCTGGCATGATGGATGGTGAACCGTTCTCTGAGCTGCCCAGGCAGCTTCAAGCAGAGATTCTTACGTCAGCAGCTGTATGGAGTCCGCCAACTTTGCGCCCTCGAGGAAGAGATGATGGTCTAGATCAAGATTCTCTGCAAGCCTTGCTTGAAAGCACAACTATGGATGAGGTAAACTTTTTCTACTGTACATATTATTTTCATTCTTTTCCAACTGAAACAGGTGATTATATACTATGATGATAGATGTAAGCAATTTTTTTTCTTTATTAGATGGTTTGTGAAATTAAAAAAAAATACATAGAAGAATGTAGAAATCTATCTCCAGTTTCTCATCTAATAAAACGTAAAATATGAAAAGATATGAACCTCTTGAATTGAACAGATTTCACAAGATGGAATGTCACGATTTCATCAGGTCATGGGACAAATGCGAAAAACAATTGCCAAATGAGTGAACGAGCACCAGAGGGCAGTAAAATAAGGACACACAGAAAAATCAACTTTAGCCTTGCTCGTGATTTTCTAGATTTTGGACATTTCTTCTCGTTAAGCTAAAATATTAGGAAAATCCAGTAATGTCCTATTCATAAAAAAGTATCATAAAACTGTTAACAAACATCTCAGCAACATTAATAGAGATAATGGACTTCATCTCAAGATAGCATGATATCCTACTCTGACCCCATTTCCTAATTAGTGACACTTTTCACACATTGTCAGGCTGACTTTCATAGACAAACTCGCCCTGATCTCAAATGTGATCCAAAACGTTGGCAGACAAAATGTCACAACACGACATAACTCCTCGCAAGTCTTTGACTTGTGAGCTCATTGTAAGTCATATAAAATGATAAAAATTAAGAAGCTATTAAAAATACACACAACAGTATGAAACGCACATGTTATCCAAAGTATACTACAAAATTATTAAATGGCAAGGACAAAATAAAGAAGTTCAATATTGAATTAGTATATACTGCGCTCAATATCTTAATCAACAAAGTCCCGTCTCATTCCTAACTCTCTTTTTGATTGAGCTAGGCTACTATTGATATGCAACATTGTATGTATGTTTAAAAATTGTATCATGAGTTCTCTTTTTCTAGGGCTCGAATTCTGATTGCAGTAGTGTGGAAGAAATATCCATCGATAGGACACGTCTTAATGATTGCCTAGCTCGCCTGCGAGATGTGTTGGGCCCGAGCGTGCCTCTAGAGGAATTAAACCGTATAGCCTTGGCAGCGGACTGCGATGCCAACAGGGCCATTAACTTCTATTACTCCCAGCCGCAGCGCCAACAGGATGATTCATGAGTCTAATCATCGACATTAGTTGCCATCTCAAAGTGTTTTTTGCTAGTCCATTTTCAGAGAAACTTTTTAGCTAAGCTTACCATAGATTAAAAATATTATTACATATTTTATAAATCTTCTTTGTTATAAATATTGACTATTGTGTACATTACGTACTACATTTATATTCTTTATTATCTCAGTTCCATTTATATTCTTAAATCAGTATACTAAGTTTAGTTTCATACTAAGTTTATTCAAAATTTACAATAATAATTTTGTTCTAACACAATGATGCATTTCAATTCCTATGAGGACATAGCAACATAAGGTTCTCAAAGATTTTTTTAGATTCAATGTGAAACTCGTGCTTAAATATTAATCTATCCCATCTTTGAGAAGAAATGGATGTCCTAAGTCAAATGGTATACATACAATTATATTGGATTTTCTCAGTTTTCACTTTATAGTACATATTTAATTTGTTTTTCAAGTACCACATATATTTATTTACTGGATATTTCAATCCTTAACAGATCATTATCATGAACTGGCATATAGTTAAGTTGTTGCTGTTGTTTTCTACAGCGTAATAAGGGTTGGGTCAGTAAACACCTATCTCCAGCTACTCCCTAGGACTGAAGCATCACTGCCCTTATAGGATATATCTTTTATTAATAACTTTCAATCAAGAGGTGTTAAAATTAAATAATTGGAATGTTGTTAAGTAACTATGCAGTAAAATTGAACTGTTGTAAGATAATGTGATGTATTGAATATTAGCAGCACAATATTTATATACCTGCAGGCAGGAGTATGAAATGTTGCTATCTTTCCTTTAAACATGCTGTAGTCAAATATGTTATATATGAAAAATTATACATTTTGGCACAAGAATATTGAAAATTATCTTTAAAATTATTATAATTGGTTTGTTAGGTTTTTTTTAAAAATAAAGTGTAGGGGTGCATCCAGATATCTATACATTTGATGCGTCTTCAATCATACATTTGTTATAGTTTTATATTAATGCTTTTGTTTGTTTGTACTCAATAGAGAATGAATGAGATGTTTTAATCACTTATGCGATATTATATGTTATTCAAACATCTGATTGATTATGGAGTACAAATAAACAAAAGCATGAATATAAAACTGTTTTAATTTTTTTATTGAGCATAATCAAATTTGTATTATTTCACTTTCGCTCTTGTATTAACTGCTCATGTTGTCTTGAGCAAGCATACCACATTTTCCTTTACAATTCATTAATCTTTGTGCTCAGAATGCTTTACATCGTCAATTCCAAAAGGTAGCAAGGGATATCACTTTGCCACTTAACAGTGTGAGCTCTTTTATTGTACATTCTTTGAGAAATTAAAGCATAACAGCATGTGCCGATATCAACCAGCATTATATTTTATATGGAAGTTGAAATCCTGGTATTAGCTTTTTCTTTGGTTGTATCTGAATTGTTTTTTCCTCGCTTGTTGAATCTCAAGTAATTAAGAGATTCAGTTTATGAATTCTTGAAAAAGTATAACATTCTTTGCAAGTGATTACAGCATATGCACAACTTAATTTGTATGCATACTCATACATTTGTGCATATATCTAGGTACGCCATGAAGTTTCTTCTCCTTATTTGAACCTACACATTTTATCACGAATTCAGTATTATTTGAGTTATTAAAGTATCATTTAGGTACAAATTAGAATCACATACATTATTTCAGAATAATATAGCTATCTATAGTAGTTTAATCTAACATCCGCAATATGCCATTCAATTCAATTATATGATCTGTAGTCTAATCCAATAGTTATTATTCATGTAATCTTTTACCCATCTGAAAACACAGCAAAAATATATTATATCTCTGTAAATTGTATCTACTCTAAGTATTTTGATATGCTTAAAACTGTGAATTGCCATTACACTCATTAAACACCAATACTAAAAATAATTATTATGACATATGTGAGAATTTAACTTATTATTCTTTTAAAGTATCTCAATGTGATTTCTATATTATACCCTTTCTATACGAACTCAATATTGATCTATTTCCGGTTTGTAAACCCTTTTCCATTTAGGCTTATCGGTGTTATTTCTTTTGTAATTTTTATATTCAATATGTTTCCCATATTGATATTTACTACATTTAAGATCTTAATTAATGATAAGCGTTTTATTATAATTATGAAGCTTGTTAGTGATTATTATTCAGATTTAATTTTAATCGAGAGTGATATTATTTTAATATTTATGTTAACACATTCATTGCAGAGGCCATAAAGTAAAGTGAAGGCATAATAGAGGAAGAAACGAAAATTATAATGAACTTAATTCTAACTCGACTATCAGTGGCCTATGTCACAAAGACACTACAGAATAAAGTCTATAGCACTTTATGGAGCTGAGACTTGAACCCTGAGAATAAAGAAAAGATATGATGGATGTCTTCATAACGCGGTACTGAAAGAGGATGCAATGAATATCGTGGACTGCTAGAAAGACGAATGTATCTATCCTAAATAGCTGAACATTAGAGAAAGAGTGTCTGATACATGTGGAAAGAGGGTACAGTCCTATTTTGAACATGTGATCAGGAGGCATGAAGACAGCCTGGAGAAACTGGTAGTAGTCGGGAACTTTATAAACCAATAAATTAGGGGAAGATCACCGATGATGGATTAAATCAAGGAACTAACGGGATCTTCACTCAACTTATCCCTCACTGTCATCGAGAGCCGGAAAAGATGCAGAAGGGTGATTTATGCAATGAACATTTTGAAGAGAAATTAAATTTATTTAACAGCACATTGTACCAAATACAAGAAAAAAGATATAATAAACAAGAAAAAGAAGTAATTAAAAAGAAATAATAAACAAGAAGAAAAAAGAAATAATAGACAATAATTAATATAAAAAAGCAAATATATGTAAAGTAAAGCAAAAGGGTGGTAGGAAGAGGTAGGAAAGGAAGAGACGGTTATCAAGGGATAGGGAAAGAGGGATTGGATTTATGATGATACGGAGAGATACAATGTTTCCATAATGCGTGATAATGGGTCGTGAAATATGTCCAAGGCATTTGGTAGGTTGTTAAGAAGACACGCAGCCCTGGTACTGGGCATGCTGGCGCCAAGGTTTATTGAAGAATGAGGGATAGGGAAAGGAGTGTGATTTTGGAAAGTAACAATGTTGAATATTGCTGTAAGATTGCAAAAACTCAAACCTCTTCTGATGCTTCTTGTAACTATGAAAATATCCAAACTCTATATGAATCAGTTTAGTATAAAAACTGATTTGAAGTATAGGATTGAATGTTTGATTAATAATGAGGATTGCAATAAGCTTTCCTTTACACATCATGACTGTACATGTTGAATATTTAAAATTAAAAAAAAAAAAGAAGTAATGAATCTGTGAAGTGAGTTTCAGATATCTCATCCATGACTGGGACAGAATCAAGAATAATTCAACCTTATGATGCATTGCTCTATTGCAATGCAGTTATCTGCAATGAATGTGTTTGATAATTATGTTTAGCCCCTAAATATCTGTGATTATTATTTGTACTTATGTTATTTTATTTTTAATTGCAATAATATCGAAAAATATATTTATGTGTATCTATGTTTGTTGGTATAATTGTCTTCAATTCATCGGTGATATTTTTGTTTGTTATAAACAAATTGTATATTGGGTATTTACGCCACTATCTGAAATTGTGCACCTTTGAGATTTACTACTCTAAAAGTTTGAAGATTGAATACTTTTAATAAGCTGTATATTCATATTATTTTTTGTTTGCGATGAATCTCTGTTGAACTTTACATATATTGTTATTTAGATGTTGTTGACTTGTTATTAAAGTGATTAAAAGTAATATAGGTAAGGGAGATAAATGAAAAAGAACCTATCGTAAGTTACATCTACATTAGTGTCAACAAAATGCATCTAATATAAAAAATACTTTTTAAAACTCATTACACGCTGTCAAAAATTTCATAACTTCTTATTTAAGCTGTCATGTGGATTAATGATAAAATTGATATAAAGTATTTTTGTTATTTCTCCTTCTGCATCCGTTGCTTCTTTCTTTACTGAGGGTAACAATCTCTAAATGTTCTTACATAAAGGCTCTCTTGGGACTGATAATGCAATAGAATTTGGTTGTTTTCTGCAGCATAGTAAAAAACATGTGTCATAAACATCTTATTTAAGGAAAAAAATGACATTGGTGCTGCTAATTCTCGTTGGCTTTCACGACCAAGAGATTTGCAAGTCAAAGACTTTTAAGTAGTCACATCGTGTTGTGACACTTTGTTTGCCAACATTTCGGACCACATTGCAGTGTCCATCTTCGGGGCGAGTCTGTTTGTGTGAAGTCAGGCTGACTTTTCACACAGACAGACTCGCCCTGAAGATGGACACTGCAATATGGTGCGAAACATTGACAAAGTGTCACAACACAACGTGACTACCCAAAAGTCTTTGACTTGCGATAAGTGCTGCTGTTTAATGTATTTTAGATGTCATCATATGTTTGTAGCTCTTGTATTCAGGCAAAAACAACTATAGGAACCCTCACATCTTTAAATGTTATTTTGTTATTTAACCATTTCATTACTGCAAGAAGATATCCCAAAAAAAATTGCTCAATACCGAACTTTTGAGATGATAATATCCCAACCTGAGCACTGTAGGGATCGATTAACCCAGCTTGAAAACCATATTTCTTTTAATAATTTAAAATGCTTCCCCTTAGCAACTTAACCATTTCCAATTATTTGCATAATATAATCATATTGAAATGGTTGAATATACAATTACAAGAATTGAAGTGATGATTTAAGAAATACTACATGTACCTTGGAAAAAGTTAGCAATCCTTGTTAAAGGATTGATACAAGTGTTGCCATACTTTGATGTGATTGGCAAATGTAGTGTAGAAAGAAAAATTATTTTGTAACAGAACTTTTAGGTGCATTCTGTTGATGCTAGACAATGTTTAATATTGTCATATATCTATCTGCCTAATAAGCTGTAATCATTATGTTGCACAAAATGATGTTTGTATCATAATAAAATGCACTTTTTAGTAACATTTTTGATAAGATATTAAGCACTTATGGCTTTAATTTCATATATTTTATCTAAAAAGGTGTAAAACCATATAATATTGATTCATTTAAATATATCCATGTGATATAATTATCCCAATTGTCATCAGATAATTTATACTTTCTAAAAATATACCTCTTATTTTGAGATCGTACTAATTTAAAAATTTCGATCTATGTTGAGAAATTCGCTCAAAATAATGAAAAAAAATCTGTTGCATAATCATAAACTGGTTGAAGATGATAGTAACGTCCAGCAAACAATATTTTAGATTAAAATATTTAGCTTCTTTATAACCATTCATTTTATTCCTGATTGGTTCCAATAGCTCCAACGATCTCCAATCTCTGAACTGCACTTGCCAAAGAGTCTAGTGTTCTTGTGATATCCCTTATCTTATTAGTCCTCTTCCATGGTTACCCTCAATCTTGCCAATGTTCATCAAACACTTTAAGTATCTTTGCAAATAACATGTCCAAAGAAACAAACACGTTGGAAATATATCAAAGAGAATCTGTTTAAGATATGTAGTGCTTTCGGAATTGAAGCATTCATATATCTAGTTGTTCAGAGAATTTTTAATATTCTTTCATGAAAACTATTTATCAATGCATATTTAAAATATTTCATTTTATATGTTTTTAATGGCTCTTCTGTTGAACATCAAATGTGCACAAGTTGCGAAACAGAATTTTCGATTGTGTTGAAATGTTGATAACATGCTAGCAAAAATCTGACTGACAACCTCTGCAAACATTCGGCTTACAAATGTGCTAACTGAGAAACTATTGACCTCAATCTCAGTACCCAATTTGAAATGTGTATTTTTTCCACATTTGAAATGCACACAACATTAAAATAGTATCTGATCTCGTACAGAACATGAGCGTCCAAACCTCCTAGCCAACTAGCTACTATAAAATAATTCTGTGATGTACACATTTTATATAAAAATTCTAAATCTATTATAAATATGACATTCGCAAAATAACCTTAGGTTGTTTGCCGAGTAAATTTATTTACACTCGTCTGTTACTCTAAAATACATTTTAATCAACATTTTGTACAGTTAATCATTACTGATGCATGTATTGCTTTTTAAATAAATATTACAATATATTACTCGTGTGTTTATTGGCCTTCACCTTTCAAGTCTATAAAAATACTTTAATGCATAATATGTTGTTTAGATAAAAAGTAATGCGAACGAGTGTCAGATACTATGCAACATGTTACAAACTCCCCTTTCATTTTCAAAAAAAATATTTTGGTCAAATAAAAACCGATTCTTTTTTTAAAATATATGTAATGGCCTTCACCCACTAGGGATATTCTCAGCCAAAAACTGATTCTCATTACTTGTTTAATTTAATTGAATACATTTCATTTTGATAAACATCTTTTACCTTTTCACAGTCAAATCATCCTTGAAAATATTGTGTTTCAGCACACGAATAAAATTTCTATCAAATTCAATTTGTCATATGGCAACGCGCAAGCGGTAACCTGGCAACTTTAGTCGTGCCAAAATTTGACAAGTATGGCGTCCATCGAGCTAAGTTTAGATGATATAATTCGTAAACAACGAATTCTTCCCGCGCGCCGGGGAAGAGGAGGGTAATTAAACGCGTCATTATTTTTTAATGTTTTTTGATCTTGTTATTATTATAAATGTACACCGTTTTCTTATTGAATAGGTTCCGTCAGGCTGGCGTTACAAGACCGCAATTCAAACAGATAATGTCGGCAACAACTAAGAAGATTGTTCCATCAAAAAGAGGCGGTTTTAGCAATTTCCGAGGAAACTCTGGGGCCGTGGGTGATGCCAGAAATAAAATAATTTCTAAAAACCGAACTAAGTTTACAGACGCCAGAGATAAGTTGGCCGAAATGGCCAAACACAAAGATGCGCGGTTTAAACTCGAACAGCTGAGAATTAATAGGGTGAGATTTCGTACCAGTATAGCGTTTATTTATTTAAAAAATCCATTTATTTTAAATCATTCCTTTATTTTACAGGGCGGGCATAACATGCATAGAGACATTACCACCAACATTAATGTTATACCTAAAATTCGAAATACTGGCGGTTTAAAAACTAAAGGAAGAATTCACAGAGGTTAGTGTTAACACCATATAATTAGATGTTTTATTATTCTGTCATTCGTCATTTTCTCTTCTGTTATAATTATTACTCTTAATTGGTATTATTTGGTGATATTTTTATTTCCTATTCCATCGTTCAGTTTTTCGCACATTCTTAACGATCTCATCTCCACTGCATTTATTCTATTTTCATCCTTCTGCCAAGTCCATATTTTGCCGCCATAAAACAAGGTAGATATCTTTCATAGTTGGGCATAATTCAATTACTAAGTAATTAGACTAATTATGTAATTACAAAGTAATTAAATTGCAATGTAATCTAATTACAATATATTTAATTATATTGTATTTGTGATATCTAAGGATTGCTATGTAATCGATTACATGTAATTGGATTACAAAGTAATCTAATTACAATTTAATCTATTATTTTATGATATTCTTATTACTCGTGTCCAGTGCACACCGACTAAAACTGGAGCCGGCTGCTGGCGATATCACAACAGAATGTCGTGCCAGTAGTTGATCTAATTAATAATATAATCGATTATAATGTAATCAGATTAATTACTGTAGGTACTTACAATCAATTACTACAATAATCTGTTTCAAAGTAATCCGATTACAAATTATAATAATATTTGTAATTAGTATTTTAATTACTTTTTGCCCAACACTGGTACCAACACCCCATAATGCCAGCTGGGATTCCTCCGATAGCATTTTATCGACGATTATGAAGTGCCGAGTATCGCCCCATTAACCTTAACAGATAAACCAAATTCTAATCAATGGCTCTGTTCATAGTCGTAATAATCGCAAAGTATATATGAGAAGATGTATGGATGTGGTGGAAGCAAGAGTTGTATGCCAGGATAGAGTGATATGGCACCCGATTCTCTCTGCCTGTCTCAAATGGTGTGATGGTGTATTATATTGTCTGCAGCATTCTGTTAATTATTATGTGATATAATTAATACCTCAGAATATCTTGCAGGTTTTTCAGATTTAACGAGGCAGGTTCACAATTCACCCCTCATGCCTCCCCACTCAGCGCATAACTTGCATATGAGTGCTCCGATACCATTGTCCGGATACGATATGGACATTTCCATGGAAGAAGGTAAGAATACAAAACTTCATTGAGTACTTACATACATACACAACATCACACCATTTTAGTAGGCAGAGAGAATGATGTTTCGCTTGTCTGTCCTCTTTTTTTATCTATTACACATGAGACACCATTACACTACCATCCGTCTGGGTCTGTAACATACTGTACAATTGCACAAGTAAATGCTGTGTAGCAGTCGGAGGAGAGATTGAAA
>JAPMAF010000982.1:0-11053 GCA_026537445.1 Silvatares holzenthali
CACTATCACTGCGTCGTCTGCATACAATAAACAGCACACTTTCCTTCCATTTAATTCCGCGCCTACATTCATAGTCTTCAAGATAACAATACTTGTATTTTTAAAGCCAATTAAAAAAGATATTTGCAAATTATACTAGACCTAAACTTCAAGAAAACACAGTCATGGATGACATGAATTCCCATGATTGGAATAAGAATCATTTGAGTTACGGTTATCAATAAATATAAACACTTAAGAATGAGTGCAAGTTGTTTATTTTCTATAGTCAGTTACGATTCCATCATTTTTAAAACTATGTAGGTTTTAATGTGGGCTTCTATGCTTGAAGTTTGTATAAATGAATTGAAGATTGTGTATTGCAGACTCCAAAGCAATTTGTGTGTACTTACATATACTGGTGTGTCCTATTGGGTTATGGTATAACTTTCCACCAATAATGTTAACACTGTTGTAATCAGGATTGCTTCCCTTGGTCTCTTTGTTTGGTCTCCCACTGTTTTTAGATTCTTGATTCCTCTGATTAATCCCCTTGGAGCTATTATGATTTATGTTAGATATTTTGATAGTGTGTGCATTCTTGCATGACGTCTGTATCGAATGAAATTCCTTGATGTTTTTTAGAATATTTTTACTAAATCCTTTTAGTTGCAACACATCGAATTTCACCGATTGTATTTCATTTCTAAGAACAAGTGGTTGAGAAGTTGCAAGTTCAGAACGAACTTGTACCATTTGGGTCTTTAAGATGACGATATCTTGAAGCAGTTGTGTCATATTGATATGATCTAAAGCCGCTGGTAATTTATTTAAATCTTTTGCGACGAATGATGGCAGGTTGTCTGACTTTGTTTTTTTTATAATTTGTATGATGTTGGCTATTTGTTCAGATTTTTGTAGTTCACCAGTTCTTACAACATTGTGCTCTTTGGAATATTCACATATGATATCTTTCGCTTCATTGATCTCCTGCTCTGAGAAAGCGTTCACACACATCTGAATCAAACTTACCTCATCGAGTGATTTTATTTTATTTTGAATGAACGAGAGAACTTCGTTAATAACTATCTTGTGTTTATCACACATCTTGATGATTCTCAAAACAGACGGATTAGAAAAAACACACCACACAGCACTCCTGTTTTTGATAAGTAAATATGACTCGGTTTCCAAATACTGACTCCCAATAAATTGACATTGAAATACCAGAGAAAGAAAATATGTAGCTTATATTCTTTTGGCTGAGAAATACAGCAAAGATCACTAACACACAACAGTTGTATTACAATGCCACTTAATAATAAACAATGACTAATATTGGAAAACTGTGTTAACACAATTTAGTTAAGACTTATATTTTTGTAGACTTTTCGGTGGATTTCAATATGATTTTATTAATTTTTAACCCTATTACAGCCAATGTGTTTTAGGGTCAAATATTACTGCCTGTAGCCTCGACCGAGTCTAGCCTATAATCACGTTTATCTATTACCTGAATCTTATCTGAACATGCAACAAAAAACATTTTTGCTAAAATTTATCTGAACACGATAAGCAAGAATCGTGTTATTTCAGTGCACCCAATATGAAGTATGTCAGATTTGATAAAGAGTAAATGTAAATAAGTCTTGAATTTTCAAAGTTTAACATAAATAAGTTATACTGTTGGACTGTTTTCATTATACACAGGGTGCATACAGTATTTGAGGACAAATTCCTGATAAAACTAATGTGTAAAGACATTTTTGCAAAATTTGTTACAATTCCATGACATTACTTGCAGCAGAATGCCTTTCAAAGAAGCCCAAATCCGGGATTGCTCTGAGATATATTTAACATTATAATATTACTGTTAATTTATATTATTGCTTCACAATAAACTAAACCCGAGTGACAAAGATAAATGGGGTTCTATTCTCTTTACCTACTTCTATCAGGAAATGGTGCGATAGTATATATGTAAATTTCATGTCAATTCACCCCTGATACTGAAAGATTAGTACAAAAAGTTAGGTTGCGAATGTAGATGGTATGAGACAAAGGGGCCACCCAAAAACATCATGGCATAAACAGATTATCGAAATTCTAATCGATGGCTGTTTGTAGTCATAATAATAACAGAGAAGACATGGGGAGATGTATGAACTTGGATGAAGCAAGAGATGTATGCCAGGATAGAATGGTGCGGCACTCGATCCTCTCTGCCTACCCCTTCGGAGAAACAGTATGATTTGTATTGTATTGTATTCACCCCCAAATACCATATGCAACCTGTATTGGTTGACAAGGTCAATTTTCATTAATACTGATTATTATTGGTTTCAGTGTGTCCATTTAGTAAGTGAAAACTAATTGTATCAACATGGATAATTTATAAAGCACCATTTTCGTGAAAAAATCACCTCAAGGGCGCGTTTTAAACAGACAGAAAATGTAGTTACTATAGCAAATTAAGGCATGTAGAGTTAAATGTAACAACCAAATGCATTACAACAAAAATAAACGCAAATACAAATTATGAATAATTTGAACTGTTGCTGGCAATTTAAAAAATAATGAAGGATATAAAAATGATTATGAATGAATCGTAATAATTTTGAAAAAATATGATTATACATTTTGAGTCATAAGAATATGAATTAATATCTATTAGTTGGATATATAAATGCTGCCAAATAAGGACAGGACTGTGAAGTGAATTATTTCAGTATGGTTCTTCGATAAGCTAAAGCTTTCCCGAATGCATATTATATGTGAGTTTACCTAAATGTTGGAGCTCTTTAATCGGAGTCAAACATAGTAAAAAATATACAGAAACACATATTTTATACGGTACATTGAGAATCTTTGTTCTCGCCGACAGTCGTTCCACATATCACTCATACCCAAAACAATGTGTTACAATTTGAACACTGCAGACACTTGGTAACAGGTAACATAAAAGTATAATAAAATATTGTTGCAAGTATATAAATACGAGAAGAGAAAACTTCAGACTGCACATGTCATGTCAGTTAGAAATCATTACTTGGTGACGAATAATGACCAATGGTGGAGCAGATCATTCTTGCGCATTGCAAGGACCGCCTTTGATTGGTAAATAGGATTCCCACGAGTCTAAAAATTTACCTTCTGTGTGGGTACATCGGTAGGCCAAATCAGTTGTGTTTACTGCACGAGTATTTTGATAAATTAAAATATGGATCAGTTTAACAGTGGATTAGAGGTCCCAAAAATACTTTTGTTAATTTTTGATGTTTTTTTTATCTTATGCTACACATGAGACACCATGACACCACCATCCGTCTGGGTCTGTAACATACTGTACATATGCACATGTAAATGCTGTGTAGGAGTCGGAGGAGAGATTGAAAACCTGGTTATTCAGTTCTAGTCACGAAACATGGATAAATCCATTTCTCGCGGCTTACAATACTAAATGATGGTATTACTCCAGGACGATACAAGATCTACCACTCTTCTCCAGTCCAGAGTGAATATATTTTTATAAATGCATTTTTTGCCGTTTTCGATTTTTTTAAATATATTTTTACACATATATTTAAAATCTGAATAGAAAAATGTATTTTTACATACATATTTTATTCACTCCGGCGGGATTTGAACCCGCGACCTCCAGCGTTCCTCCAACGCTTTACTCAAGTGCCTTTAACCACTCAACCACGATACCGACATGATGTGGCCACCATTCTGTATCACAGTACAGCACAGTCTTTAACTGCTTCCCAAAAGAGTAGGAAGAGAGGATTGACCACAACATAACTATCCTAACATACATCCTTTCTCATCCACGATCATACATCTCTTAATGCATATTCTGCGATTATTACCTACAAACTGAGCCATCAATTAAAATTTGCCTGATCTGATCATACCATGGTTTTCTTGTGAGACCTGTGTTTTATGTTTTCTACATTCGCATCGTATATTTTCCGTACTAATATCTCAGTGTTCATTCACTGTACGTGTCTGAACCATCTCAAAGCGCTTTTCTTCATTTCGTTAATAACACTCGCACCTTCACATTATTTCCTTATATCTGTATTCCGTAATACAGATCCTTATAACACTCCTCATAAACGATAAGTAAAATATTCAATTTATTTCGCATAAACGCAAATGTTAATTATTTATTTCGCTTTAAATCTCGCATTATTACATACTAAGAATAAACGTAAATTTCCATAAATGAACTATTAAAAATTACGACAGATTTCACAAAAATATGTAATATATATAACTCACCAACAGGAGATACGAGAGGCTGCATCGTGTAGGTTCAATACAACTTCGAAACCTTTAGCGTACAACTAAAACAGACGTTTACAGAATGAGCGGACTCAGATGACAATTATTAGCTTCCTATGAGTAATGATTTATCGTTGGGTGTAGGGACAATGTTTACCAGCATATACATACCTATATGCAAATGATGCCGTTACATTGTCCACTCTGATTGATAATACAATAATATTTAAACAAATCGTCGGTGTTTACATCGACATTAACCACTAATCTAGTAATAATTTCATCGACTCTTAACATTGTCCGAAACAGATAATGAGAACCAAAGTTCTCGATTGCGAAACCGATCCTACTTGTCACATGTGGAACTTAAGTAAATATGATCGAAACGTTCAAAGTATTAACTCTTATCGCGGTTGAAGTATTAACATCAGCGAGAAAATGATAAATCACAGATAGATAGACCTAAAACTGCTATACAAAAGTTTTGACAGCTGTGACTGCGTATAAAATCGGTTGCCAGATTTAAGATTTTTTCGACAATTGTATCAATGAAATTATTTTGCACTTATTCTCTTTACATTCTCTTCATGTGCCATTCCCATGTTCACGGATATTCGATTCAATTCGTGCAATAAGAATTATTACATTTTATGGGTTGATTCGGAGTGTATCTAATATACATACTTAACATCCAGCCATTTCGTGATAGGGGTAGGCAGAGAAAATGGTGCGCCACTTGTTTCTATCCTAACATACTATTCTTGCTTCCTCCAGGTTCATGCATCTCCTCATTCACGCACGACGATAGTTGTGTCTCCTAACATTGCCTCTTTCAGAATGTTTGGAAACATGTTCTTGCCAAGATCTTCTAAACCTTTCTCATACTCCTCTGTCACTAATATTCGTACTGTAGATCTGTTTTACGATTCTTTAATTCTGTGTCTGACATGTTCTGTTATAAGGCACATATTTCTTCAGCTCCTTTGTATATTTTAAAATTCATTATAGGGTATTTCAGTAAATGTATATTCTGTAAAAAACAATTAAATGGTTACCCATTTGTCTTCTATATTCTTATATTACATAATTGCATAAAATTAAGAATGGCCAATACGAGTATCACATTTACCAGACATTTTGGGAAACAAATAAATTTATTTGATCAACGTTTTATCTAACCAAATTATTTAAATAACAAAACAATTTGAAGATACCTTTGATATGTTTTAAAATGCATGTTTATAAGTCATAGGAAATAGTCAACACTATGATGTTTTTTAAACCTAAATAAATACATTCGAAATGTTTCATTTTATTCTTGGAGATTAATTATTTAAGCAATTTGATTGAAAATAAATATAAAAACAATTAATAATGATCGGCATATGCAAACATAACAAATAGACAGAACAAATAATATTTTTTGAGATCTGAAATAATTTGAAAGAGCTGCTGTTTTTTAATACACTAACAACAAAAAACTTAAACTAAAGTTGCAGTACAAACATATTTTCACGTAAATTTCCCTTAAGCTTTAATTCAACAAATTTAAGATATGACTCAGCATTGCACGATAAATATTTCTTGGACATTGGTTTATATTTAAACACTACATTAAAATGAAAAAAATAGTTTCTTTTTAGATGATATATTCATTAATTATAATATATCAAAGGCAGCTTTCACGTCATTTTTGTTCTATATTTCCTACATTAAAACCTTTTAGCATATCGAATATTGCATATCGAATATTTCATATGGAATCAGGTAACTATTGTATTTCTAAAGCAAAGATTTCCGCGAGTTATTCGCTCTATATGTACCTACATGCAAGTAAGTACTTTTTTATATTTTAAATTAAACATACTGGCAATACATAATTTGGTTACAAGAGCGCCACTGAAGTTGAGTTAAGATAATATTTACACCTTTATCAAACAATCTAGTATAAAGTTTTTACAATTATCCGATAGAGGCTCCATTTCAACATATTTTTTAAAATTTGTTGCATTTACGTATTTAAAATCCATTAATTAATAATTGATTAAATATTACTAACAAAGCTTATAAATATTATTAATGTAAAAAAATGACTTAAATGAAATGTAAAATTAAAATACTCCATTTACTACAATCAATTCAGTAATTTATTTGATTAAGGGCCGATTATTCAATCACGAGATAAATTTTATGTGTTGAATAAGAGCATTTTATTTTTCTGTATAGTATACCGTTTTGATAAACAGAATGCACATATTCGACAACATATGTATATACAAAATATCTCGTGATTGAAAAATCGGGCCTTCATCTATCATTCGGAGTACAGTATAATATGGCATACAAGATGCTGTTTGGATTGCCAAGATACTGTGGTGCAACATGGATGTTCCTTGAGGGTCGCGTGCCAACATTTAACGCCATACAGAGACATAGAGGGGCTGGAATGATGATACGATTAAACATTAGCACCAATATTGTGGTAATGGCCGCCAATTCATAGCAGAGTGGAGCAATCCATATAAACTGGAGGAAGCTGCAGGCGCCTCTAGAAGAATCACAACAAAGTGGGGCGATCAGATGACAATGGCAAAGGATAGGGTCATGTTCCAGCGTTTGATGCTGATGATGATGGCGACGCAGATGTACTGGAGCAATGCACAGGGCAGCGACCAGCGCAAACAACATCACAGCCCACATCACTGCCAACTCACATCAAAGTGGAGCGATCCGAAGGCAATGGTCCTGTCTTCATACCGCCATAGTTCCTTTAATTCATTATTATAATTTTACTATGATTTTCTCTCACACTTTTTTTAATTTTTTTTTTATTACTTCTGTTGCCTTAGATATAATTCACGTGTTGTATTTTTATTGTAACCATCTTATAGAGTAAGTAGGATTGCACACACCCTCCCCTTATTCTGTAATACAGAACATTTTATTTTCTTTTTATTTATTATATTTGATTGAATTAATAAGAATATTGGTCAAAAGGAATAAATAATAGATATATTTTTATACTATTTAGGATATTTTTAATCAATAGTAGAGATTTGTAGGCTGTGAATTCTCTCCTCAAGTACGAAAATAAATATTTAGTCCATTACTGCCTTAATCATTGATTTCTTTATGTTGAGTTGAAGTATTTGAATGTATAACTCTTATATGTTGGTTCAATCATTACATTTTTAATTAATTATTATGGAATGTTAAAATTGAATAAAACGCTATTTTTTCATATATATTTTTATTTATTGTTGCTTACAGCAATAAGACTTTAACTTGATTACATATAATATATCCTACTTTAAATAAAAGAAGTGTAATATAATACATATTAAGTGGGCACAAATAGCAAACATTAGGTATCATTCTATATCCTCTCTCCTGGGACGTGCATACTTCCTGGATATGTTTTCCCGTCCATTCAACCCTCGAGAATGGGAGGAAAAGCCTCAAATCACTTTTGATTGATGAACAAATAAATTGTGTCCTCTCATTCGATACCTTCCTCAATATCTTGGATGCTTTCCTTTGGCCTACACCTTTTTGGTATTATTGATCTTCCTTATCATATAATAATTATTAAAGTAAATAGTATAATATAGTATAGTATAGTATGATAGTACGAAGGTTTTGTTACTAACATTAAGATACACATTTAAAAATATACCTGTACGTATACAAGATATTGAAGTGTTAATATTAGGATGAGTGTTATGTATTAGTATTTTAGGTGTAATTATTACATGTATTTAGATTAATATGGCAATGTAATATACTTGAGAATAATTAATAATGTAAGAACTTATTCAATACTAATATACGTAATTTGCGAACTCAACATAAATAATTAATCTTAAATTATATAAAGTACATATGTTGTACAATACAATACTTAGAATATCTTTGATACCCAATAGACGTCAAAGATTTGGTTTCATCATTATAGCAATCTTTGGTAAGTGGTAAATAGAGGTAAGTACCTTTATTTATGGTAAACTTCAATAAAAGAATAATAAGGTTCAGGAGTGTGGAGTGAGGAGTGAGGAGTGAGGAGCCCCGCGGCGAACAATCGCGCTCAGCCGGAGCACTCCGGTCTATTGCGGAGGGTGATGCGGCTGGTGGCGATGGCGATCCACTCGTTGTTGTCGGAGTCGAACCAGGTGAGGCCCAGCATGTACTTGCCGTTCAGGTTGGCGTGCTGACAGTGGGAGAACCACCAGCCGCCTTCGTAGTCCGCGGCGCAGTTCGAGTTGGAGATGTCGCGGTCGCGGTCGATCGCGGAGAACTCCATGTGATTCTGATAGTTGAGAGCGTCGCTAGCGTTCCCGGAGAATCCGTCGACGAACAGGCGGTAGCCGGAGCTGGCTGCTCCGACACGGAAGTCCAAGTACTTGGCTTCCCAGAAGTTTCCGTAGATATCGGTCATCTCGATCAGGAGGGTCGAGCAGTTGTCACGAGTCAGCCGGTACAAGCCTTCGTTTCCGATCCAGAACTCTCCATCGGCGAATCCAAAGCCTTCGACGTATTCCTTGTATTTTCGGTTGAAGTCCACCGATCCGTTGATCCTACTCTGCACCAAAGTCCATCCCTTGTCGCAGAAAGTCTGCACAGCGGGTCCGGTTCCGGGAGAAATGAGAGCGTTTCCGGTGGAATCCTTGATATCCTCACAGCTCTCGGGCAAATGACTGACAATATTTTGATACTCCTCTTCGACAGCTTTCAAATCTTTTAGTTCCACAATTAGCTCCGGCATATCGCTCAGTACAACCATACTCTCATTCTGGGCCTGAGAAGCTTCGGTCTGCAAAAAAGAAAACGACAACATGTTTTAAAATATATTTTTATAATATTTAATACTCGTATTATCACACGAATTGTAAAAAATTCCAAATTAAATCTCTTTTTTATAGTATATTGTACATGTTTCCAAAAAATACTTAACATTGTGACGGTTAAATAAGTATTTTAAAAATATGAGTTGAATTATTAATTACCTTGGAAATGTGATCAGCAAGGCGGTAGAAGTGAGCTTTGGACTGGTGGTTAAGATGGCGGAGAGTGTTATTATGTTCTTGCAGGAGCTTATGGTCAGCATCAACCTTGTCCACCATATTAGACACGCTAACAGCGATGGCTTTAACAGACATTCGGATCAACTCCTGATTGGATTTGATGTAATCCTGGTGAGCATTCAGTTGCGCAACAGTGTAATCCAACTTGGCGATCTGTTGTTGAAAGTCGGGAAGATGAATGTCAACCCTTTGCTCCAGGTTCTCCATATTTTCAAGCAGTTCCAACATGGACGCGTGAAGATGGTTAAAGTTTCCTACGTCGATAGTTATATTTTGGATGAGTTCCTTTTGGAGAAGTTGATTATTCTCCAGCTCTTTCAACTTGGAGCTGATTTCTATAAAGGAATAGTCTCCATTCATGGCCTCTACTTTCGCTTGCAAATGAATCAGCTGGTCGGTCATTCCATCGTTCATAGAAGTTAATTGCTCATGAGACCGTTTGAGGTCGGTCATTTGCTTTCGGAGCAAGTGAAGATGTCTGATTTTGGGATTGACATTCAGTTTGCCGTCATCTGCAGCGGTTTTAGATTTCTTTTTCCAGATGTGAGTCAACTTGTTGAAAGACTTGAAACTCATTCGCATTTCCAGCTGGATAACTTTTATCTGAAACAAAAGAAATGAAGTTAATTTTGTTCACAATTAATACAAAAACATTTGTACGCATATCGCTCACGCTCACTTGAGATGGAATCTATTAAGTCCATTTGCGTCGAGAGAATACTCAAAGAAACGAATGAAATCATATAAAAACTAAGTGTACTCTAAACTTTTTAAATATTTTCTGTTGAGAAATGAAGGGAATTTAATGATATATAGCGCTATATCTGCGAGAATAATTTTGGGGATCTTCCACATATGGCAGTGGCATACATGCTCAAACGCAGATAATTGATCTTTATATTATGCAATACATTGACATACATCCATTTAAAGAGTCATCAGCTATACAACACTGAAATTAACCATAGTCAAAAAGTAAACATTAGTTCGAAATCAAGCATGATTGCTACTATTGGCGGAAATGATATTTTTATATAGTTGGCAATCCGCGGTTCCTACCCGTTGCTTTTAAGGCCAAATATTCAAAGTCAGAGACGTAACCAGCCCGCGGAATATGGTTTGGAACTACTCAAGATAATCGCGACTGATTTCAAACAATATTGTGGGATATTTAAAATTCTCGGGGGAAACTTTGGTTGCAACAATGAATGAGGGGGGAAGGTCCCACCACATACTCGAACAGTTTTAAGGACTTATTGTCCTCATACCTGTTCTCTCATTCTTCGTCTGCAACAAAACAATTGATGTATTTGTATATCAATTGTTTTGTTGCAGACGAAGAATGAGAGAACAGATATGAGGACAATAAGTCCTTAAAATTGTTCGGGTATGTGGTTCGGGTAAGTTTTGACTTGAACAATTATAATTTAAATTCTATTTGTGAATATATTTAAATATAAATATCTTGATTTGGAGCCTATTTATAATTTACGGAGTATTTTTATTCGTCAAATAAGTGCACTCTAATTTTCAATACGGAAAACTCTATTGGAAAGTATAATGCACTTATGCGACAAATAAAAATATCTCGTGATTGAAATATCAATCCTTGAAATTTAAATTTAAAAATATCAATCCTTGAAATTTAAATTTAAAAATATCAATCCTTGAAATTTAAATTTAAAAATATCAATCCTTGAAAT
>JAPMAF010000983.1:0-12219 GCA_026537445.1 Silvatares holzenthali
CGGAGCAATTACTTGGCTTTTTCAAGATTTTGTCAATTATTTGGTGACATTGTCTCCAGCTAGCCCTGTCTTCCAGAAAAGTAGTCACCCTTTTTCTGAAGATTATTTCGTAATCTGTGAGAGTATCTTCTCGATACCCTTATCGATTGTTCTTTTTAGCACTAAATGTGCAGGACCATGAAGTTGAGAGCTCCTTCCGGGCCGCTCTCTCGTTTGAGTAACGAGTCATATAATTTCAACTGACGTGCGTATTGACAAGAAAACTTGATTCGTTTCCAGATGCAATACGAGTATGTGGTGGGACAGCGGGACTTTCTGTTTTATCCCTCAAACTGCACTCGCTCTATAGAGCTGTTTTTTTTATTATTGTTTTACTCGTTATTTATTCAATGTGTCCGTACCACTTTAATGAACCAACTTTCATTCTATGTGCGTTTCATTAAATAATAAATTAGTTTAATGTGTAAGGTATCTGGTCTGCTGTGTCCGATCACATAATTACCTATTCTGTTTGAAATGATAACATATGAGTCTAGTAATAGTACTCGAAAAGCATAGTAAGTAAGCAATAACGGCCAAAGACAATGAGCCGAAAAAGTTGTTCCAATTGCCCATTTATAAATTTGGTGGTTTAATATTGCGTCATCCCCATTTTGACAATGAGTGATTAGCCGGGATCTCTTTAGGCTATAATAAAAGTTGTATGTAATAAATCGAAGGATAAATTCAGAGGTACAATCTATCGACCGTTAAATAACTGGTGCATATTGTAAATTGTGCGTTTGTTGAAACATTACGTTTCTAGTTTCGCATCAAAGTTTGTAAGTCTATATTTGAGAATAATCTACATAAATGGACTTAATGCGTTTTAACCAGCCTTCTGAATAAAATGTTAATTTATTATTTATCATTATTATTTCAAAAAGACAACTGGGTCGCAGGCTTTATTGAGGGTAACATAATAATTTACAGCAGAGCGTTAGTGTTTCATGAAACGCTGCAAATATACGAGTTTTATATTTTCTTTTCACGAGGTTGTGGGTGGATTTTAATCCCAATTTAAAATCTATTCTGAGAGACCTAACCAGATTAGGAACTTCCGATAACAATGATTTCTATAAATATCAGCACCCTTGAGGTGAAACGAAAACGGCGCTATATAAATTATCCACGTTAATAATAATTTTGTAGTACTTTCTTCTGTTAGTTGTTCAACGATGTTAGCTGAAAAGTTTATTGTTAATATGTGTTTAGGTTGTCGGTCTATTAAGTAATGATAAGTCTACTGGTGATTTGTCCTGTCTCTTCGGCAATATCGCCTAGTGAATTTTGAACAGATAATTGTTTTTGTTAATTGCGACATTTCTAAAAATCTGTGTTTCAAGAGTCACTATACCTGTGCTTAAGAGTGTGTTTCTGGTGTCTGATTGCAGTTTTCGAAAGAAATGAAACCCCCAAGCATAGATAGATAATTTTGAATCATGTGATAACTAATCTCTAGAACTAAAACGTTGATATTAAATTGTTAACCAAAAATGTTATTTTAACTCTGCATTTTTTACATATTTTAGTTTAGTTTAGTATTTATGTTAGTTCACATTTAAATATTGAGAAGATAACTCATACATTGATCCAGTTTTATTCTGCTAATCGTTACAGATTATTACTTCCGCAATTGAATGTGCTCTTATTTTAACGTATCGGGTATATGTGCGAGTATATTATACAATATAGTGGTATTACAATCGAGCACACGTAAGATGTTTTAATACTGCATATCATATTGTTAATATTTTATATACGTATGTGGAAGGTCATCCAGCACAGAGCAGGATCTCACGAGCCGGTGATGGAGAACTGTTTCAGGCTGTACGCTTGATAATTAGTTTCAAATTATAAAGTATTAAATAGATAACGTCCAATAAATGTCTCATTATCATTTTTGAACCCTGGAATGCAGGATGTGGCTACAAATGTGACTTTGATATCCCATCATTTCACGTAGGCGAAGGAGGCTAATAAATAACGTTTAAGGGCATTTATCGAAAATCGCCTTTTCTTGTGCACAGGGATTTTAAAAACCTGGATTTTATCAATCTTTAGTCCAGAAAATACTGGATTATGATAATATGTTCTTTTTCTTCATCTTATATTATACATGAGACACCATGACACCACCATCCGTCTGGGTCTTTAACATACTGTACATCTGCACATGTATATGCTGTGTAGCAGTCGGAGGAGAGATTGAAAACCTGGTTATTCAGTTCTAGTCACGAAACATGGATAAATCCATTTCACGTGGCTTACAATTCTCCACAAAATATCATCAGAATGAAAATACATCATGCTATTCATACTTGACATCCAGATGTTATATAACTTAAATAATTTGTTAACACATCCTACGCGAAAGTGAAAATTGTCGCGAATTGTCGTCTAGATATTGAATCTCTGTGCGGGGGATTTGTATTCAATGGAAGGCAAGTATATTCTAAATGTTGGCAAATCCCATTGAAACGATTTTGTATAAATATTGTACGGATTAATATGTTGAGTATTTTACTTTTCGTATTTTTTCGTGAATAATGGATGCATACATTATGAAAAACTCGTTTTCGCGGCTCCGTTTCTTTAAGGTAGGTTAGGGTTTTTATAACGCGATAATATGTATGATCGACCGTATTATTATACTAAAATAATATTTAAAATATTTATTGTATTTTTCATGTGACGATGTTAAAACTTTAAAATGTTTTGTTAATTATCATCGTTATCATGATCATCACATTGCATCCAGCGTTGGGTATAGAAATCTCTTGTGTATTAATTGCTGCCTTTCACTATAGTCTCCCAACCACACTCACCAGACCATCAGACTATCTCTACAGTGGTGTTCCTACACTTGCTTTTTTGTTGATTCTTCGAAACCTATTTTTCGCCATTTTCTATGATAATATGACTTATCCAGTTCTTTTTCAGTGCTGCTTATTTTAATACAGTGTCTAAGACTGATTTTATATAGTTTTTTATCGATTCTTTTTCTCATGTGAAATTATAGTATTTAAAATAATATCGACGATCAGAATTATAATACAGGCGGTATAATTATTAGGTATTTATTATTGAGAATCCTGCATTTGATTTAAATCATAAAATATGAACGCATCATGATATAGTAATAATTTTCTTGACCTTGTTGCATCCTACTTTATTGTGTACAAGGCAGCGTGTAGGACACTCCAAGATAGATGCATTGATGCTGTGAATGACATAATATAATACATTTCAAACAATACTAAGGCTGTATGTTCCTCGTCTCCGATAAATGCATTCAGCCTTTGTGTTGAATATACAATTGATTCGTTAGTGCATTTTATTATTTTCTGATTTCTGAATTTCGAGGAGATAAGGGTGGTATGCGCGTATAAACGAGCATCAATTGCTTTAGAATAGTGTCGTTTATAGAAATGGAATGTAGAGATAATCTGTAATAAAGTATGAATTGTGCATTACATATTTATCTTTCAAAAATAACCTTAAGGTTTATAAATGTTCAATCAAAGGCCTCGTTCAGACTATACCCATTCGGAGCTTTTTGCGATAAGTTTTTGTAAGTTAGTTTGGTTGCCAACATGTGCGCTTAGATACTGTCAAGTTCAAACAGATCAGTAACTAATTCTAAATCCGTTCGGGGTAAAACTTTAACAGTTTCCAAATTCTTTTCTAAATATATCATTCGATCTATTTTCTAGCACCGCTATCTTTATTTTAGTATTCAAATGTTATTAATTAGATTTTTGCTTCCATTTCGCTATGGTTACTTTTCTCTTCATTAATGACAGGAGACGCCATTCGAGGAAATCATCTAAAGAGCGAAAGGGTTCCGTACTCATTAGTAACTACGTGTTGTGCTACTATTAATCGTCAGCTCAAAGTATTGTTTTATTTCTCTTTCGTGTAGGCCGTTCCTGTAATTGTCGCAATTATTACACTCGGAATGGAATGTGACCCAAAACATTGTAATTTACCTGCCAGCATTTAAGCGTTAAGCATGGTCCTTCTTGTTCTACGCTGAACGATTGACTTTTCCATAATCTCTTGCATAATAGCATATTTGTTATTACGCGCTCTTGACACGAATCGATCAATGCCAGGGCCGCGTGGTTTAAAGAGTACGTGTATATCGTGTAAGCGGGCATTTTGGCCGCTGCGCCGATTGCATCGCATGTAATAATGTGCCTGCCGACAAAAGTATAAATTAACCCGCTGATAAATTAAATAACGCAAAAAAGCATGATTTACAAGGCAGTCACTCGGCTACCGATAATTGAAACTGGCAGAATTTCGATAGCAACCGATAATTAACACTGCTTCCTCTCGCCGCGCCGAACGAAACCTTCAATATTCTTTGAAGTGAACAAATGTTTTTTGTTTGATTTTTATTGGTGTTACCATCAGACTCTTCGCGCGAGTTATTAACGCGATAGACCTCGATAGAATATTGACGATGAATTGTATTGTATTTATCCTTTGTACACGTGTAATAGAATTTCACCCTTTGGTCCTTCAGTTGCAATTAGTTGAGGTGTTATTTCACCTTACGACACCTTGAATGTACTCAAGGAATGTTTTGCACACGTTGACATTATTTTTTGTGTGAGAGGTGTAACGTGGCAAGGCAGCGACGTTGACTGTGTTCTGTTCTTGGTATTTAATAGTATGTACTTACAATTAAGTCATTATTTTATTAAATCTTAAACGAACATTTCGGTGTTTGATCGGATAGTTTAGATTTTCCCGGACGAATGAAAGAGCGAAGGCGGGGAATCTTTTCCCTTTTAAATGGTAGATATATGTGACATTGTGCGAAATGAGATCAAAATACAGGTAACGTAATATTTATTATTTTATCTAGACCGGGGAGAGTAAATGGTTCTGGTTCTGGTTAACCTTTCCCCGACTGCGCGGCCTTGTCCACCTTGTCTCGGCTACAGCGGGTCTCTAGTCTCGCTTTACATTTTCTCGTTAATTATTGTCGCTGCATTGTGACGGTGGTGGTACGTGAGTACACGAGTACGTGAGTACATGAGTGGTACGGGGTACGGGGTATGTGATATTGTGTGTGTGTATGTGTGTGTCCACCGCATAATGCGGCTGAAGCGGAACGCTCGAATAGGTACACATCTTGCATACATTTTGTGCATCGAATAAAATGATAATAAACAATTCGCTCTATATTGTTTTATATCACCGGAAATGTCTCCGTACTCGATATGAAAAGTGACATATTCAATATTGCGATTTCGTAAAGCTTTTATGGAGCTTAATTATTGCCTTCCTAATGTAACTACTTTATTTCCTAAAGTGATAAGTACCGAAGAATGGTTTCATGCAGCGCAACACGGGGAAAAGTTTTGTGTCACACGCCCGAAATAATTTTACACATAAAAAAGTAGCATTAAATCAATACACAAATAGCACCTTTCAACATACTGCAAAAGAAAGATGCGGTGGAGGTGAACGATGGGAAAATGGTGTCGGCATTGCTTTCGGCTTTCCTGAAATTAATAATTAAAATAAAACACGCGACTAATAATTTTACGTTGTAGGTGTGTGCTGGGCGTTGGTACTGATTGACTTGATGCGTGGTGGAATAAATATTACAATACGTCTGCTTTCGGACAAACGGTGTTGAATGCGAACGAAATAATTTCAAAGTGTTTGTGATTGTTAACCTTCACTCTGAGGTGTGCCTAATTTCCTTTGATCGCAATGTTTTCGAAAGGTGGAGCGGGACAGGATATCAGGATCCCTGGAAGTGGTGCACTTACTCAACACTTCGCGGCAATTAGGCAGCTGCATCGTTCACCATTTATATATTCGGTATCTAATGCAATCATTTCGCTGCACCGCTTGTTCCCATTTCACGAATATTTTATCTTTTTACACCGATTCAACAGTTTAACGACCGTCATATTATGGTGTTTATTTTTAAAGACAGTAGAATCGCAACAATCCGCAATCTCTTAACGTTCGACATAATAATATAGTGTAGATATGTACTAGATACATTATTAAAGCGAAAAGTGTCGATCCAAAGACAAATTGCGAATGATGTGTTAGTGGTGATTTTTTAATCTTTGTGCTACAAATATTGTCGTAGACAGACAGGTTCGCTAGAAGGACACTGCAATGTGGTTCGAAACGTTGGTAAATAAAACCTTATAAGACGGCATGTCTATGTGAAAATCGGCTTGAATCTAAATGTACCAACAGAATGTCGCAAATTGACACAACAACCCAAAATCTTTGACTTTGCGTTCGTGTAGTATTATATTTTAATAACTCAGTTCAATATTGTTATACTAAATTAATATAATTCTCAAATTAAATATCATAATTTATGCGCATAAAATTGTATCCACCAAATATTAAACTGAATTCCTTTAACTAACTGATATTTTAATTTGCAGATTTTTATTGTTTTTTATGTTATCGGTAATTTTTAAAAGTGGAAACAAAAGGATTTGTAATATTTGTGTGAATATTCCCTTACAATTTTTATTGCTTCGAATATTATCATTTCTTTCAACCTGAATTCGGGAGAAATAAACGAATGCTAGATGAAACAAAATGACATACATGACGCATAAGTTTCACAGAATACTGAGAGTAAATTGTCGGTACATTAATGAAGTATTGAGATAGAACGCTATTTGTGCACTCGCGGTAAATCAATGTTGACTTTTATTCACTATATTAGTAAAAAGTAGTCATGAACGAGCACTAGTATGTTATATAGGGACACTTAACTTGTCTGTTATGTTATATTGCAGATTCGATTATAATTTTCTACATTTTTTTCTCATACTTAATTGCCAAATAGAATGGGCACAGCCCACTATCCACGATGTTATTATACGTAAAGCGTAATGTGGCTAAATTATTGACAGTCTATTCGATTTTCAGCAAATTGCTCCGGTTCGGTCGATACGTATTGTATTACAGTGCTTCAGTACTCGGCTACTTAATTCAACCACACCGTAAAGTTTCGCTAATATTATCAGCCATACCTATTATTTAATGAAAGGAGCATTGTGCAACACACAACTTCGAAACGATTGTTTTTTTTGCGAGCATTTTGCTAACGTTTCCTTTTCAATTAATTGAAATTATCCCATTTGCCTAGTACGAGGTCACTCGAAAAAAATCCGTTTGATGTTAATTTGTTTTAATCTGGCACAATGTTTGAGTATTCCGAATAAGAATATCTCATGAAATAACAAAAAAAAACACATTATTTAGATCTTTTGTTTTGAAGCTATGAAGAGAACGATGTATGGGAATCGAAGATTAAAGTTACTTCTATTATGTGAACGTTTATATACAGATGTACGCTATATTTGGTGAAGTAAAAGGAGTTGAAAGGTAATAAGATGTAAAGATCGGCAGATGTGTTATGATGGCTATACCATCAAGGCCGGAGGACTGGCTGGCTTCTAACATACGGGGGGTGCACAATGTGAGCTATCTTAGAGACCTATACTCGCATAAAGAATGCTTTATAATCGTTAATAAATTCTGGATGACTTTATGAAGATTTAGAAGTTTATTTTATGACTGAAAATTTGAATTGATTTTTGACCGAAATGCCTTTATTTTTTACACGATTATTGACATGTTATTGTAGAATCGTGTTATTTTCGAAATAAAGGGGATATTAGTTAAAATGATACGTTATATTCAGTTCATCTTGTGAACTTACTTGTCTTATATTATACAATATTATGATAAAAATTGTGTACAGATTATTGTGATGGCCTTAAATATTACACCTCTTAATTCAGTTGTATTGGCAGTATTTAGTAACATTTTTTTGCGGAAATACAGTACTTAACTATTTCTTATTCCTTTAACCTATTAATAAATAATTCTATAGCGGACTTTCATAAAATCGTTTCTTAATTGCTTTTCATTTTGCAATCGTTTGATGGTATTGCGATCGCGAGAATTAAAGTCTCGCGAAATCTGGGATCATAGAATAATTGCGGCGATTTAGTAAAGTGAATTTATTTTGGTGAGACATTTGCAACCGACTCGACTGCACAGTTACAATATTTTGTTACTGTTCAATATAAAATGATTCAATTATTTCCGAGATTGTGATATTTTGTTCGCTGAATGACTAGCTCTAGCCTTGTACGAATATCATTACTGTATTTGGATTACTGGATTGTACGATGCTCTTCAAAGAACAACGACGGGAATTCATTACATACTTCTGTTGCCGTAGGCGGAACCCCCTAACCAGACGAGTTCTATTCGTCCGTATTGCTTTGGTTGATTGCTTATTGATACGGCGATGCGATACTAAAATAATTGTACCGTATTTATTAATCAACAGTAAATAAACTTCGTGTTCATTAGTTTTTGTTGATACCATCGCAATGACCACCAACAATAGACAACCAGAAACTTATTATCTCCTTTTGCCATCAGCCTTGTCCATTTATTTGTCTTCAGCAAATTTCACTTTATTTGTCTTGTTTCAATGCGTCTAATAAAAGGTTACGTATATTTTATTTTCACATGTTTTATAAATACTTTGGTAATTTGGAACTCTTCTATTTAGAAAATGGTTTTAAGGCATCTGATTAGTGAACATTTTTAGTGTAACTGTTTAATTATTCGATTATTAGTTGATAAATAAATATTCAAGTATAACATCATTATTATTGTATTATATCTTGTAGAAAATGATTATGAAATTTTTATAACCTTAAATTGAATTTTAAGATTTGGTTCAAACAAAAATTCTCTTTTATTAATTTATTTGTCTATTTCCCTGTAGTAACATAGTATCGAGTTGTATTGTACACCATTCTAAAACTAACATTATGGCTGTACGATCATAGTCATATTCAAATAGTGCAATTTGAACCGTGCCTTTTAGCACGTACTCATGTCCGTATACTATAATAACATTCGCGAATAAAGCTTGTGTTTGCTTACAAAAGTAACTATTTAAAGCTAGCCTTATTTCTACCTCTTATAAGAAACACAGTTAAGTAAAATGTATTTATTCGTGTGTATCCTCTTGTTTCGTATAATATTTTGTGCTATTAAAGTCATGCACGATTCACCTTTTTATATCACGTTACGCCCACTGCACCGTGCATGTAGACCGTGTATGTGATTATTCATAATTATACGTTGGAGATCGAATCCCTGTAATTATCACATATCCGAGCTACCGAATCCCCATCAGAATAGGCGGATCTAGATATCACATGGTTGCACAATTATTACTAAATCGTTATTCACCTTCGCACCATTATTTTTGTAAATGATAATAACTTCCACAATCTGAACTAAGGATTTACTATTATTAGCGTTTCACAAGACTTTTCGTGATTTCCTTAGATCCACGAATTTGCCCTTGAATACTCATTCTCATAGAAGTGAGTATTCGATAGATTATTTAACTGTCAATTTTTAAATTTAAACTCTATTATATCATACAAAACACGAGGAAATTAAATAATGTGTTTTGTTAAGACATAATAATATATTTTGTCGAATGATCTCTTTTGGAGAATAGTTAATTCGCTCGACGAATGATTTCTAATTGCCGAATCGGGTTAATTTTCACAATAAGTGTAAATAACTTATCGGTCGTTGAGAGAACCGAGTAATTCATAAATTTGTCTCCCCTTTTATTTTTGCTCGTTTCATAATCCGGTATTTTATTTCTTCACACTTCATTGAGAAATATAAAATACAAATAGAGTAATAATTTCTAGTATAATACTGTACTTTATGAATCACCAGCGTAACATTTTATTGGACGTGCCGGGTTCATTTAAAATAAAATGAGCGAAATGAACTGTGTGTGCGCGTGCATTGTGTGTACACATGCTTTCTCTGAGAGTTTGATACAATTTACGGTTACATGCAAAGGTGACGTGATTTATATGAACGCTTTATATCAAAGAGAAAATGAAAGTCAGCATGACCTCAGCTTTTCTCAATGATTAATCGGCAATGTTATCTTCAGTTTATTAAGGCGAATAGAGTACATCGTGTTTGGCGATATTATAATTACTATTCAGTCGAGTCTCGCATATTTGATAAGTTCGTATTATGCGCTTATTCAACAACTCAAAGTCAAACTTAATATTACTCCATAAAATGAGACGTCAGTACCATAGGAATGTATTATTTCAGACCTTATCGTATCATCATTATAAAGCTATTTTAATAATTGTCTGGCTATCAACACGTTGATAGCATTTTCAGTTGTTATAATCATGAATTACAAGTTCTCGGAGAATGGAATTCGTATGACGTAATTTTATAAAAACGTGAGATCGGGAACTGAAAAGCACGTATGATTTACCTTTGAGATGGTTAAAGTTAGTGTTTTCTTCATTATTATTTTCCGCATTCGCAAATATTCTGGTACATCGATGACCGTGAGTAACCAAACATTAAGACTTCGCCCGGAGGCAGTTAGTAGCTTTCGTTGCGTTCCTATTGCATGACGTCAAATTATTCGCAATGACGCTGACGTGTACTTTGGAAATTATTTGACCGGCGAGTCCGAGCACTGTAGCTCTGTACGCTATATAGAGTGTATAGGTAGGTGTGTTGTGCCTATACTACGAGACTGTTCCTCGTGGATATAGGAAGCGGTCTTTACTAACGTTTCCCCTTGAAACATATTACATGTGCTCACTCACTCCACGTCACAGCAAAGGCATCCTTAAGTACATATTATTGTTATTTGCAAAAAATCGGGTTATCGGCGAATGAAGCAACCGCAATTAATGTAATTGGTAACGCGAACGACATTGCTTTTTATTGAATTTATAATTGAATGTAGTTTCAACTAGGCACAGCATATTTTTGATTTGTACGTTAACGTATTGCGTTTAATATATTTTACACACGTACGCAATTGTATCGCAATCCAAACCTTTTTCTCAAGCAGCCTTTGTTTTAATATAATGCAGAAGGTTAACCAATATTGGTTAAGTATCTACCTACATACTGTTCATTCTGATATTGGTGAAATTCGTGAGAAATTCACTGTTCGCGTTCTCAAAGATTTAGGATACCTACTCTGAGAGTCGAACCGTGCGATCTGCTCACTCACTTCGACCACGAGTATGTTCACCGTGAAACGTTAGAATTTGACACCGGCGACGTGAGTCTTTATTATCGTATCGTATTAGAGGTGATATGTAGTAAAATAGTTATTGCAATATATCACTGCCATTATACAGGTAATGTTGCCGTGATAACAAATCATCGAACTGCGGAGCAGTTGTGGACTTGCGATATAAATTTTCGCAACAACCTGGAAGTGGATACGGAGTATACGTAGCCTTTAACCTAGAGTGTTGCACCATGGCTTTATGGTTTCCTAAAACATTACATAAAAAGCTACGCGTGACAGATGCGTGCACGCAATCTTCTCGTAAGGTCTATCGTATTTCGCAAGAGAACATCATTTCTCCTCCTCCGCTTCGAATATCACAATAGCAGGCAGCACCATGTGTAACTGTGTCAGCAAGAGTCTTCGCTGACATCACTCAGCTGATAGATGTGCGCATGCAGTCATGTACACTCGGCGTGGCGCTCACATAACGTCTCGCTGAAGCGCAGACAATACCGACGGTGCTTGCGAAGACCCGATTGCAACTGAACTCTATTGATCTTTATTGGCATCTCAAAACGGTTGTGGTCTTAACGTGTGATGTAATAATTGTAAATATCAGTAAAAATGATTCAAAACACTACGTGGTGGATTACGCGGCTTAAATTAAAACCGTTATATAGCAATGTTTCACTGTCATTTCGTAGATAAATATTGGAATCCGTTTATGCGCTTTTTGTAGTGTGGTAATTTTAATTAAAATTTAAGTGGAAGAAGGAATTTAAATTTCATGTAAATATTATGTTACAATACAATTCGACCTCTAATTTGTGTCTACCCTAATTCTAAATTTTATTTTTTGTCGTTATTCGCGTTTAATTCGGCTATGAAATTCCGACCTTACAAACTTTTCCTTTACTTTGTAGTAGCCTTTTCTATTTGGTGTCTATCAATTTTCCAGATTTTAAAGGTTTCGAGATTATTATTATTATTACATGGATAATTTATTAAGCGCTGTTTTCGTGAAAAAAACACCTCAAGAGCGCTGTACAGCT
>JAPMAF010000984.1:0-12219 GCA_026537445.1 Silvatares holzenthali
AATAAATAAATAAATATTCTCACTCCCAGCCTCGGAAATGCATTTGGAACGTGTTCGTAGCATCGTGTGGCTTCAGTTTAACTTGAGTGTCGAATCTCTAGATATGAATTTCAAATTAATTTTAAAACGCTCCCGAATTAAATAAGTAACTGTTGCATTTTTCTTCCCTTTATAGTGCTTTACTTGCATTCTAACGTAGGCGTCTACATAACGAGTGCTACTCGTGATAGAAGTATTTATGTACTTTGATAAGTAAGGGGGTGGGGCAGGCTGCCTCGGGCGGCATATATTTTAGGGCGATTTGTCTAAGAACCGTCCTGAACAACTATCATGGTCCTCTAGTATGTTTTAGAAATTGTTTATCTGTGTTGTCTTCATTTAATATTGATTTTTGTATTCTCTGAATGATTCTCTTGAAGTGTTATGTTCTATTAATCTTTGTTATACTACTCTGTCAAGAAAGTACCGGGAAAAGATCAATAAAACGCAATATATTTTATTTTGTCTTTGTTTAGATTTATAAATATATTTTTGTTTGAGTAAATAAACTGAAGAAATTCTATTTATTTTTATCCTTCGTACTATTGGTTAAATAAATAAATAAATTTATGACAATTCAATATATTGCCGATTTGATAGATCCTGACCCAATTCATGTAACTGTAGAAAATATTTATTCTAATATACTCACTATTATTGCAGCAACAAATAACTGAATTCTATATTTTATATTAATCTAGAAGTTTAATAATTTTATTTAGAAATTAAAATTCTTTTTTTATTGTATTATTCAAATTGAGGAGTCTGTGAAGATGTATTCACTAATTTAACACACTAAAACAAAAACAACTATAATGGCCGGGATATGTTTATAGGATGGAGTAAAACAATATTAGAATTATTATTATTATTAACATGGATAACTCAAAAAGCGCCATTTTCGTGAGAAAATCACCTCAAGGGCGCTGCACATAATTTTTGTTACTCTCCTGGGAACGATATTTTAAAAAGGTGTGTTTTTAATCAGCCTCTAAAAATCATCTCAGATGGACTGTTTTGCATTAACGCTGGGAGAGCATTCTAGGCCTTTGGCCCCGCCACCGAGAATGCTCGCTCCGCAAAGTTTGTTTTGTTGTCTCTTTTTGGTTCCATCATCCTTCTCACTGCCGTTGTGGAGGTCGACCTGAGCGTGCACCGTCGGTCATTCAGAGAATCATTCAATCAACAAATTAGAGAAAGAATATGAACATTTTGTTGAAAGGCAAAAATTGTAGAAATATTTATAAGACCAGGCAGAGAAAAAAACATGAGACTGAATGAAGATAAATTACCAAACATTGGCATATTCTTAAAACTTTCGGTTATATAATCAGTGCATATTTCCAGTACTGACATATGGTCAATAAACAATAAAAGTATCAAGTGTGCTTAGAGAATCTTGTTGGTACTGCTTGAAGAGACATAAATAAATATAACATAAAGAAGAGTATTTAATAGATACTGATGTAGGCTTGAATTACATTCAATTTGTAATTTGTATATTGTAACGTATTGACATGATCTATTGATAAGTGACCAACGACAATGCTACTTTAGATTAGATATAGGCTTAAGTTACTTTATATGTTGTTCATTGTTCTCCTCAGCAGCACTTTACAGTGTAAAGTATTGTATAGTATCGATTTGATTACTATGTTTATTAGTTGTTAGAATGACATTTTACTATGGTTATATCATCATTGATATTTTATTTACATTTTTTATCTTTTACTACACATGAGACACCACGACACCACCATCCATCTGGGTCTGTAATATACAGTACAATTGCACATGTAAATGCTGTGTAGCAGTCGGAGGAGAGATTGAAAACCTGGATATTCAGTTCTAGTCACGAAACATGGATAAATCCATTTCACTATATTTCACCATTGGCTTACAATACTGAACGGTGGTATTGCTCCAGGGTGATACAAGATCTACCACTTTTTCCCAGTCCAGAGTGAATACATATATTTTTTTAGTTCCTTTTTTTTCTTGTTTTTTGATTTTTTAAATATATTTTTTATAGATATATTTAAAACCTGTATAGAAAAATGCATTTTTAAATATATATTTTTTTTCACTCCGGCGGGATTCGAACCCGCGACTTCCAGCGTTCCTCCAACACTTTAGTCAAGCGCCTTTAACCGCGAGACCGACAAATACAATAAATACACCTTTACAGTGAAATAAGAATTACGATGAACGCTCTATACTGTCCGGCATTACTAATGGTAATGATACAGATTGTACTTTCAATATTTGGTATGATTAAACGGATTTCCAATTTTCAACAACTTTTACTGTATGTTGAGTTAAGTGTGTATAACATATTATTTTCTGTGATTTTTGTTATTTAATGTAATTTAAATAATTGTGATGACGAAGCTAAATCTAAGTTAATTGAATTATGTATGCAAAAAAAATAAAACTAATGTTTCTATTTCATCAGTGATTTATTTCTTATATAATAAAATAAACATTTTAAATATTATTTATAAGTATGAGTATATTGAATAATAACTAATACAACACTTTCAGCAACATTATCGTGGTTTCATTTGGGCGAAGGGTTTTGTAGCATTTGTTAAAATGAGTTTAAAAGTGCCCCAGGGGAAGGTTCAATTCATTCAACAATGCAAGTCTGAGGATTTTTACTATTTATTGTTTATGTATTTTTGTTGGTAAATGTTTGAATCTAGTGTATCATGTCAATTGTAACAAAACATTTCATGTACAAATGCCAAATAATTATAAAAAATGTAATGAAGCTGCTGATGTATATATCCATTAGTTTTTTTTTTAAATAAATACAAAACCCAATGCAAGACAAATTTGAGACACATTTAAATTGTTCTTTTTAATGTCATATCCATACTTAAACAAAAGCATCTAAATGGCGAGGGGTCTTCAATACTAGATATTGGTAGTATAGTGGTTTACTATATTGTATTTTTTTTCCAAATCGTAACAATGCAACATTTTCATAAGTACCATATTTTTGGAATAATAGTAATCCGGAACTGTACCAATCAGTACAATTGCACATTTGCAAATACCGTGTAGAAATAAGAGAGTAGACATTTAGGTAATTAATTTTAGTCACAAAACATTTTCTTTGAGTATTCCCGCATAGAAGGCACCACCTAGGCAGGCCTATAACATCATAAGACACTATGTAGGATGAGGAAGACTTAGAGATAGGGTAGAATTAACGCGGAACTTGAAGAGGCCCATGTTATAGGTAGGAGGAAACACAGACAACGGAAGGTTATTCCACAGCCGGGTCGTCTTGCATAAGAAAGACTTAGAGAATCTATTAGTTCTCATGCACTCAATATCAACTGTGAAGCGGTGGCTGGCGTTCCCAAAACGCATAGGTCTACTAAACACAGCAGCTCAGTAATGCCAGTTCCCGAGAGCATTTTCCATGAAAATATCGGTAAAACAAGCTAATCATCCCAACCTTTTTTCTGTGCTTTGACGGTTGAAGACCGGCAGTAAGTGCTAGATTATTTATTAAATGAACCGCACACCTCTGCAGAGTCGTAAAGATTCATTAGGTACTTGGGAGCTCTGGACCAAAGATGACTAACAAACTCAATTGTTGGACGCACCTGCAATTTGTATAGAGTAAGAAGCTGGGGCCCAGAGAAGAATCTCTGAGCTCTATACGAAACACCCAATCTAGTCCTTATGGCACCACAGTGCTTAAGATCGCCCGAGAGCGATACTCCATATAGAAACCTGGATAAATCCACCTCCCATAAGTTGAAATCCTAAATGATAATATTGCTCTGGGGCGATACAAGATCTTTCACTCTTTGCCAGTCCGGAGAAATTTACATTTTTATTTTTACATAATGTATGGAAAAATTAATAAAATTTTTCCTCTAGTGAGATTTTCCTCTAATGCTCTTAACTTCCAGGATTATAGTATAGTATCCTAATCATTGTATTAAAAGATTCAGAAATGGGTTTTTCATTTGATTTAATTTTTATATCTCATTATTCACACTTCCTAAATAATGCTTATAAAATACATGATATAAAAAAATACCACAGAATCTTCTAAGAGGTCTCATCACAACGGTATTTATTATACTTTCATTCCTTTTCTGTCATGTCCACCCTTCACTTACGTATATCAAAGTTGGCACCAACACTCCGTTATGCACCGCTATCCGACCACTTTTGGATAACTTTTTGTTTGATATAAGAGCATTTAGTGCACTATTCACTCTATTTCCTGCTTTCACAAGCCTTTCGATATTACTTTCACATTTACCATCCATCATGAATTCTTAGAAGAATGTGTGGTAAAACAGTGTATGACAGAGTAAGGAATTCAGATTAAGGAAATAGTGTGGAGCAGTACGAGCGTTATTGATAAAATGAAGAGAAATTCCTTGAAATGGTTTGGGCATGTTGGAAGAATGAATACAGAAAGGTTAGAGTGGAAAATTTACGATGCGAATGTAGAAGGTATGCGACAGAGGAAATTGTGGTATGAACAAATTAACTAAATACTTATCGATGGCTCTGTTCGTAATGGTAATATTTGCAGAGTATACATGGGGATATGTATGAGTGTGGATGAGATAAGAGATGTGTCAGAATAAAGTTTTGTGGTGCTCAATCCTCTTTGCATACCCTTTCGGGGAAACAGTGTGATGGTGTATTGTAAAAATATATATAAAATACACATATTATTATTGATGTACACACAATATACATTAACCGTTTATGGTTGCATGCTTAGATGGCACTTGTCTATATCTATAAAATCTTCAAAGTTAATGTATCGTGACTATGATAACATTGCGTTTAGTATGCCTCACAGAATCTTACAACTTACATTCCATGAATAATTGAAAAAAATTAGGAAAATTAATGATATACTAGATATAACAAAATCAATTACAACTATTAATTATACAAGAAGGAAGACGATAAACACGTACATATAGCAGTACTTCACGTCTACACTATAACTACATATGGATAACAGTTTTATCATTACCATACTGTGGTGTAAAGATATTTGATTATTTATTATCCACAAATTAAATAAAAATTTAAAAATATCTTGTTTCAACAATAAAATATTTTTACAGTTTGGTATAATTTTTTTGACATCATTAATATGCTTATAAGCACAGTTTAATTTTGTTATAAGTCTTAATAAAGCAGGTAAAAACCAAATACTAGTACATGTTTTAAAATATACAAATGAAATAATAAAATAGCCTCTGTATTAGTAGTAGTGTTGTGCTTGGGCACAAATGGACAAAATGGGCATTCGAGACTTGCCACAATGACTACCATCCAAATCGCCACATTTTTATACTAAGAGGTAAGGACTTCTTGACCACCTTGAGTACAATTATTTTTTTAGTGTCCCAACAATAATTAAAAATTTTCAATGTTCCAAACATCAAGTATATCCCACCAGCTTACATCCTTTACAAACAAATAATCCCTTTTAAAATACATACTACAGTATCAGATAACAAACAACCAAACAGCATATATGATATCTAATAATTGACAATTAAAAGAATAAAAACTGTTGCATAAAGTTGATAGAGATATCTTCAATGATATTTAAACACACTCTATCCAAAATTAGGCGTTACATATTCTATTTATCCATTGTTTTGCGTGGTATAATAGAGTAAAATATACATTTAATGAATCGAATCACAATAGGGATAGGCAGGGAAAATGGAGCGCCAATTGTCTCTGTCTTGATAAACATTTCATGTTACCTTCATACTCATGCATCTCCTCATTGCTGAGATTCTTAACATTGCCTCTGTTAAGAAATTGAGAAACATGTTCCTGCCAAGTTCTAGGCCTTCTTTGTCTAGCATATTAACTTTATAGATCTGTTTTACTATTATTTTGTCACTCGCTCAACATGTCCAAACCAGCTCGAATACCCAACTTTCATTCTGTTCACGACTGTTATTGATTGGTATTCATTTCTGATATTTTCATTTCAAATCCAACTTTTCAGGGTTTATTTACATATTCTTCTAAACCATCTTTTTTCATGGCATTTATTCTGCTTTCATCAAATGAGATTCTTTTCAGAGTAGTTTATTGCCGATTATGGAGTGCATGTTGCTATTTAATTTATTATCTGCAGTTACTCTTAACAATATCTTCAACCGATCAAACACTTCTCAGGAACTTACTGCCAAGATAAATAAAATAATCACTTTTCCCAGATACTCTTTCAAAAATCATTCTTTTGATTTTAGCCATGTTTTTATCGCCATTATTTTAGATTCATCATAGATTCTACTAACCAGCGCATGTATATAAAATATAAGTGTAAAAATAAATATTTAACAATTGTCTGTACTTAAAACTAGAGTCAAAGTAATCGTACTTCTAGACTTACACACATTGTTCAAATACTGTAAAATATCTGCATAAATACTTTCTGAAAAATCAAATACTTTATTTACATTCAGATGCTTTGTATGTAAATCTGAACGTGTTTAAATAAGCAAAATAGTGCTAGTAGCAAATCACAGAAATTAATACAATTTGGTGCCAATTATTAAGAACACATTTAAACAGAGTCCCAGGCTAAAATCACTGAGGGGTAAATAGTCACAAAAGTCAGATAAACAGTCACATACATTTATTTTATATTGATTAGGTGGTGAAATTTATTAGAAACTGCTAACACAATATAGGGGCAGTGCTCTTCTTCTTAAAAGTGGTTGTAGAAGCATAGCACAAAAGAAAGAGCTGGATACCTATCATGAGATGGTTACGGTGGATGGACGAGCCACTATAAATCAAGTTGCATTTTCTTTTTGCTCATCAAATCATTCACAACCACTCTAGGAATCTTTGAGAATTGTTGATTTGTCTCAGATACACACATTTAGGATGAGGTACAAAGATAGTTTCCTCCTTCAAAGTGCATTTTTAAATTATATCGAGAAATAATGACACTGTTGTACACCTACTCTTGAATAGTAAAATTGTAGAATGAAAAATGTGAATGAAAGGTCAATCAGTTCAAGCACACAGCTTTAAGCCACATTCCGTCTGGGCAGTTTCCAGGTTCCAGGTTTGCCTGGCACATGGAAACTATTCAAATTTGGGGTTAAGAAATTTTTGACAATACATAATAAACATCAAAATAAAAATAGAGGGGCACAACAGAAGATTATAATGAGTAATTGACATTAAAAAAAGAATAACATGCTACCACCAGTGATTTTAGTCCCAGAAACACACATAATAATAATACAAATAAATATCTTAATGATAACATCAAAGAAAATAAAATATTACAATGATTACATCAAAAAATAAAATTATTAAATTAATTATAAAATATTTGAGTTTCTATTATCGCATATTATTTATTCAACTCGAGATTTGTTCTTGTAGAACCAGGCGGTAAACAGTATAGACGAGCTGAGGAATGTAGATATTCCAAAGTTCATGAGAAGATTAACATCTGCAGAATCCACGTATATTGTGAATATACGAGCTGAAACAGAAGGCAATGCCATTATTATAGACCAATATAATAATAATAATACAAGTTATAAAAATGCATTTACGATATGTTACATAAAGTTTGAGAATTTTGACCTTTCACTGTTGTTTATGGAGATGAGAAAGTTTTGTGAATCAGTATATCATGCAGTTGAGAAGAGGTATTATTTTCTTCAATTTGGTTTTCAGTGGTTTGTTATCAAGGCCGTTAAAAATGTTTTAAAAAAAGTTAAGGAACAAAGAACCAACATAATATATCCAAATTTTAAAAAGCTGCTACAAAAAACCATTGAACGCCTTCAGAAAATATTTGAAAAATTTGGAATAAATCAAAGGAAAACCTTATGTGATAAATGTCCAAATAAGCAGAAGGATGACAATTTGTTACTTCACCATGACATTGCAGTCACACATCACTCATTGTTAGACAGTTCCTGATCTCCAAAAACAGTACAGTGAAAAAACAGTACAATACAACAGTTGAATTAGAGTTTAAATGGGTTTGTCTGGTGTAGACTGAATCTTAGGAAATACTCAGTGCTCTCACACTTAAGAACATTCCCAAATTATGGGAATGCAGATGGTAAGCAAGTTTATTTTATGGTCAAAGTTCCCAAACTTTTGGGTAGCACCTGATATACTCATTCCACCTCATGTATTATACACTACCACGGTCAAAAAATAACTGGAATTTATTCATAAAAAGAAAAGTACATGTTTATTCTTTAAAATTCAAGTTGTCCCCTCCAAAGTAGTCTCCGTCGACTGCGATGTACTTGTGCCAGCGTTTGATCCACCCCTCTAAGCTTTTCTGGAAGTCGGTTTTTGGTATAGCTATTAGAACCTTCAGCGATTTTTGCTTTGTTGCCTCTACACTCTCAAAATGGGTTCCTCGTAGTGGTTTTTTGAGTCGATAGAATAGGAAGAAATTACATGTTGCCAGATTGGGTATTTGTGTTGTTTTTGACGAAAAACTCACGAATAATCAACGCATTATGAGATGGCACATTATCGTCATAGAGAATCCATGAGTTATCCCACAAAGCAGATTTTTTTTTGCGGATAGCTTCGTATAACCGTTTCATAACTCCTAGGTAATATTCCTTGTTGACTTCTGGCCTTTGGGAGGAATTCATGATGAACGGCACCATTGTAATCAATGAAAACCATTAGCATGACTTTTTTTTCTTTGGTTGAAATCAACATTGTTTTTTGGGTCTTGGCTCATCTTTAGTTCGCCGTTCACTTGATTGATGTCATGTTTGTGTGTCATCTCATCACCCACATCTCGTCACCTATAATTATGCGTTGGATGACTGTTGGGTCAGAATAGATCATGGAAACCATCTCTTTTGAAATTTCAGCATGATGTAATTTTTGCACGAAATTCAGTTCTTTTGGCACCAATCTGAGCCCACTAGCAGTGCCTCGCCTCAGGCCCACTCGAGGTTTTCATCAGTTTTCGATGTCCTCCCAGGACAAGCATCATCATCAACACACTCACAAGCACTTTTGAAGCGTTCATACTACTGGTACACCTGTGTTTTCGATAGTGTCATTACCATAACACTTTAAAACATTTTGAATGTGTCAGAACACTAATATTATTTTTACAGCAAAATTTAATGCAAGTACGTGGTTCAACGTGGTTATCCATTTTAAAAATCACAGCGGTATAGAAACTTGATGTAAACAAATCACTGTCATAAAGGTTAATGAGTAGCTGATAAGCAGAAACTTGGCATGGGTGTCAGAAACAGTGCTGCCAACGTGACACAAAAAAAGAATTCGAAACCAATAAACCCATGTTTAAATTAAATATTCCAGTTATTTTTTGATCATAGTAATATGTATGAGTATTCTGTGGTTGAACACACTGTGTAATATTATATATGTGTATATGCAACTTACTAGCATTGGTGAATGCCGATATGAACCAGGTAAGAAGAGAGACAGCCTGAGAGTTTCCACTCTTGAGTATTTCATAAAGAAACACTATTTTACTACTCGCGCTGATGGGTGTGCAGCATGGCTAGAACACATTTATATGCATCATTGATCATCTCTGTATGCTGTTGGTGTATAAGACTGTTACATTATATTACAATATGCAATAATCTCGCAAATATTTTTACAATATTTAACATTCTTCTTCTTCTACAATAATCTTCAATAATTTTCATTTCATGTCAAAATTCAATGTATCTGTTTCATCAAGAAGTTTGATTAACGATATTGTATTTTAAAAATTATTTTGGTTACAAAAAGATCTTACTATATATTATCGTGCAAAATTTTATTCAGTTTTGTATGGATTTAATACACTACAGGTATCAAAAGACATTCATAGGTGTGTACTACAAGGAAACATTTAACAGGTATGTAGCAAATGTGTAAAAACTTAACATAAATTTTATATTACAACACCAAGTTTTTATCAAATAATCTAGTACTAGTTGATATTATAAAATAAAATATTACAGTTTTTTCGTAAAAATATTTAATCAGAGTATTATATATATATTCTTGGTGGTGTATAAATTGTTAATATGATATGGAATAATAACTGGAGATCGCAACGCAAAAATTATATGAAAATATAGGTTTACATTTAGAGAAATGCTTTAAACCGAATCCGTTTGATTGTCATACATGATACGTACTATGAATTTTAGAGATAACAAGAAAATAAATAATGATTTTAGAAAATACAACATAATTATAAGTATTAAATACTTATTATTTATAAAAAGATATATTCATTGGAAGATAACATTTATATTTGCAGTAGGTGATAAGATTGTTTCTAGAGTAGCTGATTTTTGTAATGATGCAAGATTCAGTTAATTATTATGTAATTTTAAAGCCATTATCTGTGGAAATAAAACAATTATGTTGTTAAATGTACAATATTCCTCCTTAGGGTGGATGTTTATAAACGTTATAGAGAACCCAAGTTCTCATCCAAAATATGACACTGATGTAATGTCACACAATAAAAAACAATGCAATTATAATATGAAAAAAATAATAATCGCAATACAATACAATACACCATAATGCGGTTTCCCTCCGAAAAGGTAGGCAGAGAGGATCGAGCACAACTATATCCTGACCATAAAACTCTATCCTGGCTCTTACCTCATCCACATTCATACATCTCCTCATGCATACTCTGTGATTATTACGACTACGAACAGAGACATCGATTAGAATTTGGTTAATCTGTTCATGCCATGATTTCCTTGGGTGGCCCCTCTGTCGCATACCTTCAACATTTGCATCATAAATTTTCCGTACTAATCTCCTGGTATTCATAATAAAAATAGCAATATTTAATTTTAAAAATAATAATCAATATTAATAGGTATAAAATTTATCTTAAGGCATTGTCATCAGTTTATAAAGGGATAATGTTTAACATAAGTATCTCTAGCTCTTGCTATTTCAGCCTGTGATTCAGACCGCTATATCAACTAATTTACAACCACTCTTGCGTATTTCCATGTTCAATATATGTAGTTACACTCTTGCAAAAAGACAAGCATTAGGTATTCGTTCCATGGTACAATGTGAAATCAAGTCTTATATATGGATAATTGATGGCATGCAATGTGTTTCGTGATTGAAATGGGACTATGCGTCTAACGTAGTAAAATTATCCAATAAAAATTGAGCAACTGCTGAACTTTACCGTTATTGTTCATGGTTAGACAAGTGTTTAAGAGGACAACCGCAGATGCGTTGGATGGTTATGAAAAATGACATGGCAATTGCAAATATTGTTGACATGGCAACATATGTCAACAATATTCATGGTAACTGCAGATGCGTTGGATGGTTATGAAAAATGGTATGGCAATGGTAAATATTGTTGACATGGCAACATATGCCAACAATATTCATGGCAACATATGTCATTGAGAGCAAGATGTGTTGGTAACACTAGACTTTTCAAACACTGAAAAGTTCAGTGTAACTTTCGAAAATCTACCCATGTTATATTACTGCCAAATAAAAATAATAAATATGTACACATAAATGATATAAAACTGCAAAAAGTATATAAATATATATCGCTGTTATTTTGATTACTTATAATTAATGAAAATGGTATGATGCAGTGAGAGTACTCACCACTATGAAGGTGAGCAAGGATGTTGGCAGCAAACCAAAGAGGAACCCTCCAAGCAAAAAGAAATACCCAGTGGAGCAAATTAAGGTCACAGAATTTCCCAGCAAACCCTTGTACAGCAGCACTAGAAAGATGAGTACCAGCTCTTGTGCCAGGATGATGGGGTATTCCATATACGACATGAGACTGTATCCCATGCAGAAGTTGTACAGGAACATGCTTGTGTAGCTGAAACAGAGTGCATAGCAAGTGTTTGCAACGTACTGTGCATAAATTGCGTGTTCATCGTTTAGCACTGAATATAATCCCGTCACATGTATAGTCATGATTTGCAAAAAAAACATATGTAGCGCTCATCATGATTCAATATGACATTTACGTAACTAATTATATTTGCAATAATATATATCACACTGGTATAATAATAATACTAAATAAATAAATAAATTCTTTATTCCGTATCAAGAGGAGGGGTGTGCAATCCTACTTGTTACATAATACATTTGTTA